>CM059371.1:2395095-2397595 GCA_030370435.1 Auanema freiburgensis | reverse complement strand
GGACGCCCTTGAATCGAAAAAAGATCTTTGTAAAGTGATCAACTTGAACATACTTTTCTTCCACGTAGCGTTTCTTGCTTCCATTTTGATTCCTGGCGCGAGTTTTCTTCAAGATGGAGATATTACATTCCGCGGAAAAGTGTTTCAGTTTCATGGATAAACTTCTTGAAGGTTCCTTTTAATAACTCAAAGTTCTTGAATCCTGGTCACCGATCCGGATTCTCCCGTCTGTCAATTAAATTAATATATCAAATGAATCAAAAACACATGAACTCTTTCTCGATTACGATGGTATTTCCTGAGAACAAATCAAGAAGCTGTATGCGTTTGTTTTAAAAATGCTGTGCTGAATTTTCCCCGCTTCGAATATCAAACTCGTATACATATCAAAAGAAAAAATAGAGAGTGTGCTATTTATTGTTGGAAAACCGATGCTGATCAATCGAAAAATACAGATCAATAAAATATTACAAGTACATAACAAGTCACACACACACACACACACAAACACACACGCATACAAAAGAGAATTCTCGGTAAAACAACAAGGTTTTTCTACCGAGAAAACCGATTATCACTTTCAGGATACTTGTCTCCTGAAAGTGTATCGGTTGTTCTCGGCAAAACAACCGGGTGATGAAACCCTGTCATCTAACCGAGAAAAACGATTATCACTTTCAGGATACTCGTAACCCAAGAATGATCTTTCTTTTTCTCTGAAAAGCCTAGTTGTTGAGGCTCAATCATCAGTGCGGAATCCTCTGCCTGTCAATGCGATGTTCCAACATGGAAACCCCTGAATCAAAAAAAGACCTTTGTAAAGTGATCAACTTGAACATACTTTTCTTCCACGTAGCGTTTCTTGCTTCCATTTTCGTTCCTGGCGCGAGTTTTCTTCAAGATGGAGATATTACATTCCGCGAAAAAGTGTTTCAGTTTCATGGATAAACTTCTTGAAGGTTCCTTTTAATAACTTAAAGTTCTTGAATCCTGGTCACCGATCCGGATTCTCCCGCCTGTCAATGAAATTAATATATCAAATGAATCAAAAACACATGAACTCTTTCTCGATTACGATGATATTTCCTGAGAACAAATCAAGAAGCTGTATGGGTTTGTTTTAAAAATGCTGTGCGGAATTTTCCTCGCTTCGAATATCAAACTCGTATACATATTAAAAGAAAAAATAGAGAGTGTGCTATTTATTGTTGGAAAACCGATGCTGATCAATCGAAAAATACAGATCAATAAAATATTACAAGTACATAACAAGTCACACACACACACACACAAACACACACACATACAATAGAGAATTCTCGGTAAAACAACAAGGTTTTTCTACCGAGAAAACCGATTATCACTTTCAGGATACTTGTCTCCTGAAAGTGTATCGGTTGTTCTCGGCAAAACAACCGGGTGATGAAACCCTGTCATCTAACCGAGAAAAACGATTATCACTTTCAGGATACTCGTATCCCAAGAATGATCTTTCTTTTTCTCTGAAAAGCCTAGTTGTTGAGGCTCAATCATCAGTGCGGAATCCTCTGCCTGTCAATGCGATGTTCCAACATGGAAACCCCTGAATCAAAAAAAGACCTTTGTAAAGTGATCAACTTGAACATACTTTTCTTCCACGTAGCGTTTCTTGCTTCCATTTTCGTTCCTGGCGCGAGTTTTCTTCAAGATGGAGATATTACATTCCGCGAAAAAGTGTTTCAGTTTCATGGATAAACTTCTTGAAGGTTCCTTTTAATAACTTAAAGTTCTTGAATCCTGGTCACCGATCCGGATTCTCCCGCCTGTCAATTAAATTAATATATCAAATGAATCAAAAACACATGAACTCTTTCTCGATTACGATGATATTTCCTGAGAACAAATCAAGAAGCTGTATGGGTTTGTTTTAAAAATGCTGTGCGGAATTTTCCTCGCTTCGAATATCAAACTCGTATACATATTAAAAGAAAAAATAGAGAGTGTGCTATTTATTGTTGGAAAACCGATGCTGATCAATCGAAAAATACAGATCAATAAAATATTACAAGTACATAACAAGTCACACACACACACACACAAACACACACGCATACAAAAGAGAATTCTCGGTAAAACAACAAGGTTTTTCTACCGAGAAAACCGATTATCACTTTCAGGATACTTGTCTCCTGAAAGTGTATCGGTTGTTCTCGGCAAAACAACCGGGTGATGAAACCCTGTCATCTAACCGAGAAAAACGATTATCACTTTCAGGATACTCGTATCCCAAGAATGATCTTTCTTTTTCTCTGAAAAGCCTAGTTGTTGAGGCTCAATCATCAGTGCGGAATCCTCTGCCTGTCAATGCGATGTTCCAACATGGGAGCCCCTGAATCAAAAAAAGACCTTTGTAAAGTGATCAACTTGAACATACTTTTTCTTCCACGTAGCGTTTCTTGTTTCCATTTTCGTTCCTGGCGCGAGTTTTCTTCAAGATGGAGATATTACATTCCGCGAAAAA
>CM059371.1:2220415-2394995 GCA_030370435.1 Auanema freiburgensis | reverse complement strand
AAAAATTACACTCTTAAGATAAAGAATGAGGAACACAACCTGGGTTGAATCACTCAAAGTGTTTCCATAATATTCTTTTAAGTAATGTTTTCTCTCTTTGTGAGAAAAAAATTACACTCTTAAGATAAAGAATAGGAACACAACCTGGGTTGAATTACTCAAGTGTTTCCATAATATTCTTTTAAGTAATGTTTTCTCTCTTTGTGAGAAAAAAATTACACTCTTAAATAAAGAATGAGGAACACAACCTGGGTTGAATTACTCAAAGTGTTTCCATAATATTCTTTTAAGTAATGTTTTCTCTCTTTGTGAGAAAAAAATTACACTCTTAAGATAAGGAATTAAGAAAACAACCTGGGTTGAATCACTCAAAGTGTTTCCATAATATTCTTTTAAGTAATGTTTTCTCTCTTTGTGAGAAAAAAATTACACTCTTAAGATAAAGAATGAGGAACACAACCTGGGTTGAATTACTCTGAGTGTTTCCATAATATTCTTTTAAGTAATGTTTTCTCTCTTTGTGAGAAAAAAATTACACTCTTAAGATAAAGAATGAGGAACACAACCTGGGTTGAATCACTCAAAGTGTTTCCATAATATTCTTTAGAGTAATGTTTTCTCTCTTTGTGAGAAAAAAATTACACTCTTAAGATAAAGAATGAGGAACACAACCTGGGTTGAATTACTCTGAGTGTTTCCATAATATTCTTTTAAGTAATGTTTTCTCTCTTTGTGAGAAAAAAATTACACTCTTAAGATAAAGAATGAGGAACACAACCTGGGTTGAATCACTCAAAGTGTTTCCATAATATTCTTTTAAGTAATGTTTTCTCTCTTTGTGAGAAAAAAATTACACTCTTAAGATAAAGAATGAGGAACACAACCTGGGTGAATTACTCTGAGTGTTTCCATAATATTCTTTAAGTAATGTTTTCTCTCTTTGTGAGAAAAAAATTACACTCTTAAGATAAAGAATAAGGAACACAACCTGGGTTGAATTACTCTAGTGTTTCCATAATATTCTTTTAAGTAATGTTTTCTCTCTTTGTGAGAAAAAAATTACACTCTTAAGATAAAGAATAGGAACACAACCTGGGTGAATTACTCGAGTGTTTCCATAATATTCTTTTAAGTAATGTTTTCTCTCTTTGTGAGAAAAAAATTACACTCTTATGATAAGGAATTAAGAAAACAACCTGGGTTGAATCACTCAAAGTGTTTCCATAATATTCTTTTAAGTAATGTTTTCTCTCTTTGTGAGAAAAAAATTACACTCTTAAGATAAAGAATAGGAACACAACCTGGGTGAATTACTCTGAGTGTTTCCATAATATTCTTTTAAGTAATGTTTTCTCTCTTTGTGAGAAAAAAATTACACTCTTAAGATAAGAATAAGAAAACAACCTGGGTTGAATCACTCAAAGTGTTTCCATAATATTCTTTTAAGTAATGTTTTCTCTCTTTGTGAGAAAAAAATTACACTCTTATGATAAGAATAAGAAAACAACCTGGGTTGAATCACTCAAAGTGTTTCCATAATATTCTTTAAGTAATGTTTTCTCTCTTTGTGAGAAAAAAATTACACTCTTAAGATAAAGAATAGGAACACAACCTGGGCTGAATTACTCTGAGTGTTTCCATAATATTCTTTTAAGTAATGTTTTCTCTCTTTGTGAGAAAAAAATTACACTCTTATGATAAGGAATAAGAAAACAACCTGGGTTGAATCACTCAAAGTGTTTCCATAATATTCTTTTAAGTAATGTTTTCTCTCTTTGTGAGAAAAAAATTACACTCTTAAGATAAGAATAAGGAAACAACCTGGGTTGAATCACTCAAAGTGTTTCCATAATATTCTTTTAAGTAATGTTTTCTCTCTTTGTGAGAAAAAAATTACACTCTTAAGATAAGAATAAGAACACAACCTGGGTTGAATCACTCAAAGTGTTTCCATAATATTCTTTTAAGTAATGTTTTCTCTCTTTGTGAGAAAAAAATTACACTCTTAAGATAAAGAATAAGGAACACAACCTGGGTGAATTACTCTGAGTGTTTCCATAATATTCTTTTAAGTAATGTTTTCTCTCTTTGTGAGAAAAAAATTACACTCTTAAGATAAAGAATAAGGAACACAACCTGGGTTGAATTACTCTGAGTGTTTCCATAATATTCTTTTAAGTAATGTTTTCTCTCTTTGTGAGAAAAAAATTACACTCTTAAGATAAAGAATGAGGAACACAACCTGGGTTGAATTACTCTGAGTGTTTCCATAATATTCTTTTAAGTAATGTTTTCTCTCTTTGTGAGAAAAAAATTACACTCTTAAGATAAAGAATAAGGAACACAACCTGGGTGAATTACTCTGAGTGTTTCCATAATATTCTTTTAAGTAATGTTTTCTCTCTTTGTGAGAAAAAAATTACACTCTTAAGATAAGGAATAAGAAACAACCTGGGTTGAATCACTCAAAGTGTTTCCATAATATTCTTTTAAGTAATGTTTTCTCTCTTTGTGAGAAAAAAATTACACTCTTAAGATAAAGAATGAGGAACACAACCTGGGTTGAATTACTCTGAGTGTTTCCATAATATTCTTTTAAGTAATGTTTTCTCTCTTTGTGAGAAAAAAATTACACTCTTAAGATAAAGAATGAGGAACACAACCTGGGTGAATTACTCTGAGTGTTTCCATAATATTCTTTTAAGTAATGTTTTCTCTCTTTGTGAGAAAAAAATTACACTCTTAAGATAAAGAATAAGGAACACAACCTGGGTGAATTACTCTGAGTGTTTCCATAATATTCTTTTAAGTAATGTTTTCTCTCTTTGTGAGAAAAAAATTACACTCTTAAGATAAAGAATAAGGAACACAACCTGGGTTGAATTACTCTGAGTGTTTCCATAATATTCTTTTAAGTAATGTTTTCTCTCTTTGTGAGAAAAAAATTACACTCTTAAGATAAAGAATAAGGAGCACAACCTGGGCTGAATTACTCTGAGTGTTTCCATAATATTCTTTTAAGTAATGTTTTCTCTCTTTGTGAGAAAAAAATTACACTCTTATGATAAGGAATTAAGAAACAACCTGGGTTGAATCACTCAAAGTGTTTCCATAATATTCTTTTAAGTAATGTTTTCTCTCTTTGTGAGAAAAAAATTACACTCTTATGATAAGAATAAGAAACAACCTGGGTTGAATTACTCAAAGTGTTTCCATAATATTCTTTTAAGTAATGTTTTCTCTCTTTGTGAGAAAAAAATTACACTCTTAAGATAAAGAATAAGGACACAACCTGGGCTGAATTACTCTGAGTGTTTCCATAATATTCTTTTAAGTAATGTTTTCTCTCTTTGTGAGAAAAAAATTACACTCTTATGATAAGGAATTAAGAAAACAACCTGGGTTGAATCACTCAAAGTGTTTCCATAATATTCTTTTAAGTAATGTTTTCTCTCTTTGTGAGAAAAAAATTACACTCTTATGATAAAGAATGAGGAACACAACCTGGGCTGAATTACTCTGAGTGTTTCCATAATATTCTTTTAAGTAATGTTTTCTCTCTTTGTGAGAAAAAAATTACACTCTTAAGATAAAGAATAAGGACACAACCTGGGCTGAATTACTCTGAGTGTTTCCATAATATTCTTTTAAGTAATGTTTTCTCTCTTTGTGAGAAAAAAATTACACTCTTATGATAAGGAATTAAGAAAACAACCTGGGTTGAATCACTCAAAGTGTTTCCATAATATTCTTTTAAGTAATGTTTTCTCTCTTTGTGAGAAAAAAATTACACTCTTAAGATAAAGAATAAGGAACACAACCTGGGTGAATTACTCTGAGTGTTTCCATAATATTCTTTTAAGTAATGTTTTCTCTCTTTGTGAGAAAAAAATTACACTCTTATGATAAGGAATAAGAAAACAACCTGGGTTGAATCACTCAAAGTGTTTCCATAATATTCTTTTAAGTAATGTTTTCTCTCTTTGTGAGAAAAAAATTACACTCTTAAGATAAAGAATGAGGAACACAACCTGGGTTGAATTACTCTGAGTGTTTCCATAATATTCTTTTAAGTAATGTTTTCTCTCTTTGTGAGAAAAAAATTACACTCTTAAGATAAAGAATAAGGAACACAACCTGGGTGAATTACTCTGAGTGTTTCCATAATATTCTTTTAAGTAATGTTTTCTCTCTTTGTGAGAAAAAAATTACACTCTTAAGATAAAGAATAAGGACACAACCTGGGCTGAATTACTCTGAGTGTTTCCATAATATTCTTTTAAGTAATGTTTTCTCTCTTTGTGAGAAAAAAATTACACTCTTATGATAAGGAATTAAGAAAACAACCTGGGTTGAATCACTCAAAGTGTTTCCATAATATTCTTTTAAGTAATGTTTTCTCTCTTTGTGAGAAAAAAATTACACTCTTAAGATAAAGAATAAGGAACACAACCTGGGTTGAATTACTCTGAGTGTTTCCATAATATTCTTTTAAGTAATGTTTTCTCTCTTTGTGAGAAAAAAATTACACTCTTAAGATAAAGAATAAGGAACACAACCTGGGTGAATTACTCTGAGTGTTTCCATAATATTCTTTTAAGTAATGTTTTCTCTCTTTGTGAGAAAAAAATTACACTCTTAAGATAAAGAATAAGGAACACAACCTGGGTGAATTACTCTGAGTGTTTCCATAATATTCTTTTAAGTAATGTTTTCTCTCTTTGTGAGAAAAAAATTACACTCTTATGATAAGGAATAAGAAAACAACCTGGGTTGAATCACTCAAAGTGTTTCCATAATATTCTTTTAAGTAATGTTTTCTCTCTTTGTGAGAAAAAAATTACACTCTTAAGATAAGAATAAGAAAACAACCTGGGTTGAATTACTCAAAGTGTTTCCATAATATTCTTTTAAGTAATGTTTTCTCTCTTTGTGAGAAAAAAATTACACTCTTAAGATAAAGAATAAGGAGCACAACCTGGGTTGAATTACTCTGAGTGTTTCCATAATATTCTTTTAAGTAATGTTTTCTCTCTTTGTGAGAAAAAAATTACACTCTTAAGATAAAGAATAAGGAACACAACCTGGGTTGAATACTCAAAGTGTTTCCATAATATTCTTTTAAGTAATGTTTTCTCTCTTTGTGAGAAAAAAATTACACTCTTAACATAAAGAATAAGGAACACAACCTGGGTTGAATTACTCAAAGTGTTTCCATAATATTCTTTTAAGTAATGTTTTCTCTCTTTGTGAGAAAAAAATTACACTCTTATGATAAGGAATAAGAAAACAACCTGGGTTGAATTACTCAAAGTGTTTCCATAATATTCTTTTAAGTAATGTTTTCTCTCTTTGTGAGAAAAAAATTACACTCTTAAGATAAAGAATAAGGAACACAACCTGGGTTGAATGACTCAAAGTGTTTCCATAATATTCTTTTAAGTAATGTTTTCTCTCTTTGTGAGAAAAAAATTACACTCTTAGATAAGAATAAGGAAACAACCTGGGTTGAATTACTCTGAGTGTTTCCATAATATTCTTTTAAGTAATGTTTTCTCTCTTTGTGAGAAAAAAATTACACTCTTAGATAAGGAATAAGAAAACAACCTGGGTTGAATTACTCTGAGTGTTTCCATAATATTCTTTTAAGTAATGTTTTCTCTCTTTGTGAGAAAAAAATTACACTCTTAGATAAGAATAAGAAAACAACCTGGGTTGAATACTCAAAGTGTTTCCATAATATTCTTTTAAGTAATGTTTTCTCTCTTTGTGAGAAAAAAATTACACTCTTAAGATAAAGAATAAGGAACACAACCTGGGTGAATTACTCTGAGTGTTTCCATAATATTCTTTTAAGTAATGTTTTCTCTCTTTGTGAGAAAAAAATTACACTCTTAGATAAGAATAAGAAACAACCTGGGTTGAATTACTCAAAGTGTTTCCATAATATTCTTTTAAGTAATGTTTTCTCTCTTTGTGAGAAAAAAATTACACTCTTAAGATAAAGAATAGGAACACAACCTGGGTGAATTACTCAAAGTGTTTCCATAATATTCTTTTAAGTAATGTTTTCTCTCTTTGTGAGAAAAAAATTACACTCTTAGATGTGTATAAGAGACAGGAATTACTCTGAGTGTTTCCATAATATTCTTTTAAGTAATGTTTTCTCTCTTTGTGAGAAAAAAATTACACTCTTATGATAAGAATAAGAAACAACCTGGGTTGAATCACTCAAAGTGTTTCCATAATATTCTTTTAAGTAATGTTTTCTCTCTTTGTGAGAAAAAAATTACACTCTTATGATAAGGAATTAAGAAAACAACCTGGGTTGAATTACTCTGAGTGTTTCCATAATATTCTTTTAAGTAATGTTTTCTCTCTTTGTGAGAAAAAAATTACACTCTTAAGATAAAGAATGAGGAACACAACCTGGGTGAATTACTCTAGTGTTTCCATAATATTCTTTTAAGTAATGTTTTCTCTCTTTGTGAGAAAAAAATTACACTCTTAAGATAAAGAATAAGGAACACAACCTGGGTGAATTACTCTGAGTGTTTCCATAATATTCTTTTAAGTAATGTTTTCTCTCTTTGTGAGAAAAAAATTACACTCTTAAGATAAAGAATAAGGAACACAACCTGGGTGAATTACTCTGAGTGTTTCCATAATATTCTTTTAAGTAATGTTTTCTCTCTTTGTGAGAAAAAAATTACACTCTTAAGATAAAGAATAAGGAACACAACCTGGGCTGAATTACTCTGAGTGTTTCCATAATATTCTTTTAAGTAATGTTTTCTCTCTTTGTGAGAAAAAAATTACACTCTTAAGATAAAGAATAAGGAACACAACCTGGGTTGAATTACTCAAGTGTTTCCATAATATTCTTTTAAGTAATGTTTTCTCTCTTTGTGAGAAAAAAATTACACTCTTAAGATAAAGAATAAGGAACACAACCTGGGTGAATTACTCTGAGTGTTTCCATAATATTCTTTTAAGTAATGTTTTCTCTCTTTGTGAGAAAAAAATTACACTCTTAAGATAAAGAATGAGGAACACAACCTGGGTTGAATCACTCAAAGTGTTTCCATAATATTCTTTTAAGTAATGTTTTCTCTCTTTGTGAGAAAAAAATTACACTCTTAAGATAAAGAATAAGGAACACAACCTGGGTGAATTACTCTGAGTGTTTCCATAATATTCTTTTAAGTAATGTTTTCTCTCTTTGTGAGAAAAAAATTACACTCTTAAGATAAAGAATAAGGAACACAACCTGGGTTGAATTACTCTGAGTGTTTCCATAATATTCTTTTAAGTAATGTTTTCTCTCTTTGTGAGAAAAAAATTACACTCTTAAGATAAAGAATAAGGAACACAACCTGGGCTGAATTACTCTGAGTGTTTCCATAATATTCTTTTAAGTAATGTTTTCTCTCTTTGTGAGAAAAAAATTACACTCTTAAGATAAAGAATAGGAACACAACCTGGGTTGAATTACTCTGAGTGTTTCCATAATATTCTTTTAAGTAATGTTTTCTCTCTTTGTGAGAAAAAAATTACACTCTTAAGATAAAGAATAAGGAACACAACCTGGGCTGAATTACTCTGAGTGTTTCCATAATATTCTTTTAAGTAATGTTTTCTCTCTTTGTGAGAAAAAAATTACACTCTTAAGATAAAGAATAAGGAACACAACCTGGGTGAATTACTCTGAGTGTTTCCATAATATTCTTTTAAGTAATGTTTTCTCTCTTTGTGAGAAAAAAATTACACTCTTAAGATAAAGAATGAGGAACACAACCTGGGTTGAATCACTCAAAGTGTTTCCATAATATTCTTTTAAGTAATGTTTTCTCTCTTTGTGAGAAAAAAATTACACTCTTAAGATAAAGAATAAGGAACACAACCTGGGTGAATTACTCTGAGTGTTTCCATAATATTCTTTTAAGTAATGTTTTCTCTCTTTGTGAGAAAAAAATTACACTCTTAAGATAAAGAATGAGGAACACAACCTGGGTTGAATCACTCAAAGTGTTTCCATAATATTCTTTTAAGTAATGTTTTCTCTCTTTGTGAGAAAAAAATTACACTCTTAGATAAAGAATAAGGAACACAACCTGGGTGAATTACTCTGAGTGTTTCCATAATATTCTTTTAAGTAATGTTTTCTCTCTTTGTGAGAAAAAAATTACACTCTTAAGATAAAGAATGAGGAACACAACCTGGGTTGAATCACTCAAAGTGTTTCCATAATATTCTTTTAAGTAATGTTTTCTCTCTTTGTGAGAAAAAAATTACACTCTTATGATAAAGAATAAGGAACACAACCTGGGTTGAATTACTCTGAGTGTTTCCATAATATTCTTTTAAGTAATGTTTTCTCTCTTTGTGAGAAAAAAATTACACTCTTAAGATAAAGAATAAGGAACACAACCTGGGTGAATTACTCTAGTGTTTCCATAATATTCTTTTAAGTAATGTTTTCTCTCTTTGTGAGAAAAAAATTACACTCTTAAGATAAAGAATAAGGAGCACAACCTGGGCTGAATTACTCTGAGTGTTTCCATAATATTCTTTTAAGTAATGTTTTCTCTCTTTGTGAGAAAAAAATTACACTCTTAAGATAAAGAATGAGGAACACAACCTGGGTTGAATCACTCAAAGTGTTTCCATAATATTCTTTTAAGTAATGTTTTCTCTCTTTGTGAGAAAAAAATTACACTCTTAAGATAAAGAATAAGGAACACAACCTGGGCTGAATTACTCTGAGTGTTTCCATAATATTCTTTTAAGTAATGTTTTCTCTCTTTGTGAGAAAAAAATTACACTCTTAAGATAAAGAATAAGGAGCACAACCTGGGCTGAATTACTCTGAGTGTTTCCATAATATTCTTTTAAGTAATGTTTTCTCTCTTTGTGAGAAAAAAATTACACTCTTAAGATAAAGAATGAGGAACACAACCGGGTTGAATCACTCAAAGTGTTTCCATAATATTCTTTTAAGTAATGTTTTCTCTCTTTGTGAGAAAAAAATTACACTCTTAAGATAAAGAATGAGGAACACAACCTGGGCTGAATTACTCTGAGTGTTTCCATAATATTCTTTTAAGTAATGTTTTCTCTCTTTGTGAGAAAAAAATTACACTCTTAAGATAAAGAATAAGGAACACAACCTGGGTGAATTACTCTGAGTGTTTCCATAATATTCTTTTAAGTAATGTTTTCTCTCTTTGTGAGAAAAAAATTACACTCTTAAGATAAAGAATAAGGACACAACCTGGGCTGAATTACTCTGAGTGTTTCCATAATATTCTTTTAAGTAATGTTTTCTCTCTTTGTGAGAAAAAAATTACACTCTTAAGATAAAGAATAAGGAGCACAACCTGGGCTGAATTACTCTGAGTGTTTCCATAATATTCTTTTAAGTAATGTTTTCTCTCTTTGTGAGAAAAAAATTACACTCTTAAGATAAAGAATAAGGACACAACCTGGGCTGAATTACTCTGAGTGTTTCCATAATATTCTTTTAAGTAATGTTTTCTCTCTTTGTGAGAAAAAAATTACACTCTTAAGATAAAGAATAAGGAGCACAACCTGGGCTGAATTACTCTGAGTGTTTCCATAATATTCTTTTAAGTAATGTTTTCTCTCTTTGTGAGAAAAAAATTACACTCTTATGATAAGGAATTAAGAAAACAACCTGGGTAGAATCACTCAAAGTGTTTTCATAATATTCTTTTAAGTAATGTTTTCTCTCTTTGTGAGAAAAAAATTACACTCTTAAGATAAAGAATGAGGAACACAACCAGGGTTGAATCACTCAAAGTGTTTCCATAATATTCTTTTAAGTAATGTTTTCTCTCTTTGTGAGAAAAAAATTACACTCTTAAGATAAAGAATAAGGAGCACAACCTGGGTGAATCACTCAAAGTGTTTCATAATATTCTTTTAAGTAATGTTTTCTCTCTTTGTGAGAAAAAAATTACACTCTTAAGATAAAGAATAAGGACACAACCTGGGCTGAATTACTCTGAGTGTTTCCATAATATTCTTTTAAGTAATGTTTTCTCTCTTTGTGAGAAAAAAATTACACTCTTAAGATAAAGAATAAGGACACAACCTGGGCTGAATTACTCTGAGTGTTTCCATAATATTCTTTTAAGTAATGTTTTCTCTCTTTGTGAGAAAAAATTACACTCTTAAGATAAAGAATGAGGAACACAACCTGGGTTGAATCACTCAAAGTGTTTCCATAATATTCTTTAGAGTAATGTTTTCTCTCTTTGTGAGAAAAAAATTACACTCTTAAGATAAAGAATAAGGAGCACAACCTGGGCTGAATTACTCTGAGTGTTTCCATAATATTCTTTCAAGTAATGTTTTCTCTCTTTGTGAGAAAAAAATTACACTCTTAAGATAAAGAATAAGGAGCACAACCTGGGCTGAATTACTCTGAGTGTTTCCATAATATTCTTTTAAGTAATGTTTTCTCTCTTTGTGAGAAAAAAATTACACTCTTATGATAAGGAATTAAGAAAACAACCTGGGTAGAATCACTCAAAGTGTTTCATAATATTCTTTTAAGTAATGTTTTCTCTCTTTGTGAGAAAAAAATTACACTCTTAAGATAAAGAATAAGGAGTACAACCTGGGCTGAATTACTCTGAGTGTTTCCATAATATTCTTTTAAGTAATGTTTTCTCTCTTTGTGAGAAAAAAATTACACTCTTATGATAAGGAATTAAGAAAACAACCTGGGTTGAATTTCTCAAAGTGTTTTCATAATATTCTTTTAAGTAATGTTTTCTCTCTTTGTGAGAAAAAAATTACACTCTTAAGATAAAGAATAAGGAGCACAACCTGGGCTGAATTACTCAAAGTGTTTTCATAATATTCTTTTAAGTAATGTTTTCTCTCTTTGTGAGAAAAAAATTACACTCTTATGATAAGGAATTAAGAAAACAACCTGGGTTGAATTACTCTGAGTGTTTCCATAATATTCTTTTAAGTAATGTTTTCTCTCTTTGTGAGAAAAAAATTACACTCTTAAGATAAAGAATAAGGAGCACAACCTAGGCTGAATTACTCTGAGTGTTTCCATAATATTCTTTTAAGTAATGTTTTCTCTCTTTGTGAGAAAAAAATTACACTCTTAAGATAAAGAATAAGGAGCACAACCTGGGCTGAATTACTCTGAGTGTTTCCATAATATTCTTTTAAGTAATGTTTTCTCTCTTTGTGAGAAAAAAATTACACTCTTAAGATAAAGAATAAGGAGCACAACCTGGGCTGAATTACTCTGAGTGTTTCCATAATATTCTTTTAAGTAATGTTTTCTCTCTTTGTGAGAAAAAAATTACACTCTTAAGATAAAGAATAAGGAGCACAACCTGGGCTGAATTACTCTGAGTGTTTCCATAATATTCTTTTAAGTAATGTTTTCTCTCTTTGTGAGAAAAAAATTACACTCTTATGATAAGGAATTAAGAAAACAACCTGGGTAGAATCACTCAAAGTGTTTTCATAATATTCTTTTAAGTAATGTTTTCTCTCTTTGTGAGAAAAAAATTACACTCTTATGATAAGGAATTAAGAAAACAACCTGGGTTGAATTACTCTGAGTGTTTCCATAATATTCTTTTAAGTAATGTTTTCTCTCTTTGTGAGAAAAAAATTACACTCTTATGATAAGGAATTAAGAAAACAACCTGGGTAGAATCACTCAAAGTGTTTTCATAATATTCTTTTAAGTAATGTTTTCTCTCTTTGTGAGAAAAAAATTACACTCTTAAGATAAAGAATAAGGAGCACAACCTGGGCTGAATTACTCTGAGTGTTTCCATAATATTCTTTTAAGTAATGTTTTCTCTCTTTGTGAGAAAAAAATTACACTCTTATGATAAGGAATTAAGAAAACAACCTGGGTAGAATCACTCAAAGTGTTTCATAATATTCTTTTAAGTAATGTTTTCTCTCTTTGTGAGAAAAAAATTACACTCTTATGATAAGGAATTAAGAAAACAACCTGGGTTGAATTACTCTGAGTGTTTCCATAATATTCTTTTAAGTAATGTTTTCTCTCTTTGTGAGAAAAAAATTACACTCTTAAGATAAAGAATAAGGAGCACAACCTAGGCTGAATTACTCTGAGTGTTTCCATAATATTCTTTTAAGTAATGTTTTCTCTCTTTGTGAGAAAAAAATTACACTCTTAAGATAAAGAATAAGGAGCACAACCTGGGCTGAATTACTCTGAGTGTTTCCATAATATTCTTTTAAGTAATGTTTTCTCTCTTTGTGAGAAAAAAATTACACTCTTAAGATAAAGAATAAGGAGCACAACCTGGGCTGAATTACTCTGAGTGTTTCCATAATATTCTTTTAAGTAATGTTTTCTCTCTTTGTGAGAAAAAAATTACACTCTTAAGATAAAGAATAAGGAGCACAACCTGGGCTGAATTACTCTGAGTGTTTCCATAATATTCTTTTAAGTAATGTTTTCTCTCTTTGTGAGAAAAAAATTACACTCTTAAGATAAAGAATAAGGAGCACAACCTGGGCTGAATTACTCTGAGTGTTTCCATAATATTCTTTTAAGTAATGTTTTCTCTCTTTGTGAGAAAAAAATTACACTCTTAAGATAAAGAATAAGGAGCACAACCTGGGCTGAATTACTCTGAGTGTTTCCATAATATTCTTTTAAGTAATGTTTTCTCTCTTTGTGAGAAAAAAATTACACTCTTAAGATAAAGAATGAGGAACACAACCAGGGTTGAATCACTCAAAGTGTTTCCATAATATTCTTTTAAGTAATGTTTTCTCTCTTTGTGAGAAAAAAATTACACTCTTAAGATAAAGAATAAGGAGCACAACCTGGGCTGAATTACTCTGAGTGTTTCCATAATATTCTTTTAAGTAATGTTTTCTCTCTTTGTGAGAAAAAAATTACACTCTTAAGATAAAGAATGAGGAACACAACCAGGGTTGAATCACTCAAAGTGTTTCCATAATATTCTTTTAAGTAATGTTTTCTCTCTTTGTGAGAAAAAAATTACACTCTTATGATAAAGAATAAGGAGCACAACCTGGGCTGAATTACTCTGAGTGTTTCCATAATATTCTTTTAAGTAATGTTTTCTCTCTTTGTGAGAAAAAAATTACACTCTTAAGATAAAGAATGAGGAACACAACCAGGGTTGAATCACTCAAAGTGTTTCCATAATATTCTTTTAAGTAATGTTTTCTCTCTTTGTGAGAAAAAAATTACACTCTTATGATAAAGAATAAGGAGCACAACCTGGGCTGAATTACTCTGAGTGTTTCGATAATATTCTTTTAAGTAATGTTTTCTCTCTTTGTGAGAAAAAAATTACACTCTTAAGATAAAGAATAAGGAGCACAACCTGGGCTGAATTACTCTGAGTGTTTCCATAATATTCTTTTAAGTAATGTTTTCTCTCTTTGTGAGAAAAAAATTACACTCTTAAGATAAAGAATGAGGAACACAACCAGGGTTGAATCACTCAAAGTGTTTCCATAATATTCTTTTAAGTAATGTTTTCTCTCTTTGTGAGAAAAAAATTACACTCTTAAGATAAAGAATAAGGAGCACAACCTGGGCTGAATTACTCTGAGTGTTTCCATAATATTCTTTTAAGTAATGTTTTCTCTCTTTGTGAGAAAAAAATTACACTCTTAAGATAAAGAATGAGGAACACAACCAGGGTTGAATCACTCAAAGTGTTTCCATAATATTCTTTTAAGTAATGTTTTCTCTCTTTGTGAGAAAAAAATTACACTCTTAAGATAAAGAATAAGGAGCACAACCTGGGCTGAATTACTCTGAGTGTTTCCATAATATTCTTTTAAGTAATGTTTTCTCTCTTTGTGAGAAAAAAATTACACTCTTAAGATAAAGAATGAGGAACACAACCAGGGTTGAATCACTCAAAGTGTTTCCATAATATTCTTTTAAGTAATGTTTTCTCTCTTTGTGAGAAAAAAATTACACTCTTAAGATAAAGAATAAGGAGCACAACCTGGGCTGAATTACTCTGAGTGTTTCCATAATATTCTTTTAAGTAATGTTTTCTCTCTTTGTGAGAAAAAAATTACACTCTTAAGATAAAGAATAAGGAGAACAACCTGGGCTGAATTACTCTGAGTGTTTCCATAATATTCTTTTAAGTAATGTTTTCTCTCTTTGTGAGAAAAAAATTACACTCTTAAGATAAAGAATGAGGAACACAACCAGGGTTGAATCACTCAAAGTGTTTCCATAATATTCTTTTAAGTAATGTTTTCTCTCTTTGTGAGAAAAAAATTACACTCTTAAGATAAAGAATGAGGAACACAACCAGGGTTGAATCACTCAAAGTGTTTCCATAATATTCTTTTAAGTAATGTTTTCTCTCTTTGTGAGAAAAAAATTACACTCTTAAGATAAAGAATAAGGAGCACAACCTGGGCTGAATTACTCTGAGTGTTTCCATAATATTCTTTTAAGTAATGTTTTCTCTCTTTGTGAGAAAAAAATTACACTCTTAAGATAAAGAATAAGGAGCACAACCTGGGCTGAATTACTCTGATTGTTTCCATAATATTCTTTTAAGTAATGTTTTCTCTCTTTGTGAGAAAAAAATTACACTCTTAAGATAAAGAATGAGGAACACAACCAGGGTTGAATCACTCAAAGTGTTTCCATAATATTCTTTTAAGTAATGTTTTCTCTCTTTGTGAGAAAAAAATTACACTCTTAAGATAAAGAATAAGGAGCACAACCTGGGCTGAATTACTCTGAGTGTTTCCATAATATTCTTTTAAGTAATGTTTTCTCTCTTTGTGAGAAAAAAATTACACTCTTAAGATAAAGAATAAGGAGCACAACCTGGGCTGAATTACTCTGATTGTTTCCATAATATTCTTTTAAGTAATGTTTTCTCTCTTTGTGAGAAAAAAATTACACTCTTAAGATAAAGAATAAGGAGCACAACCTGGGCTGAATTACTCTGAGTGTTTCCATAATATTCTTTTAAGTAATGTTTTCTCTCTTTGTGAGAAAAAAATTACACTCTTAAGATAAAGAATAAGGAGCACAACCTGGGCTGAATTACTCTGATTGTTTCCATAATATTCTTTTAAGTAATGTTTTCTCTCTTTGTGAGAAAAAAATTACACTCTTAAGATAAAGAATGAGGAACACAACCAGGGTTGAATCACTCAAAGTGTTTCCATAATATTCTTTTAAGTAATGTTTTCTCTCTTTGTGAGAAAAAAATTACACTCTTAAGATAAAGAATAAGGAGCACAACCTGGGCTGAATTACTCTGAGTGTTTCCATAATATTCTTTTAAGTAATGTTTTCTCTCTTTGTGAGAAAAAAATTACACTCTTAAGATAAAGAATAAGGAGCACAACCTGGGCTGAATTACTCTGATTGTTTCCATAATATTCTTTTAAGTAATGTTTTCTCTCTTTGTGAGAAAAAAATTACACTCTTAAGATAAAGAATGAGGAACACAACCAGGGTTGAATCACTCAAAGTGTTTCCATAATATTCTTTTAAGTAATGTTTTCTCTCTTTGTGAGAAAAAAATTACACTCTTAAGATAAAGAATAAGGAGCACAACCTGGGCTGAATTACTCTGAGTGTTTCCATAATATTCTTTTAAGTAATGTTTTCTCTCTTTGTGAGAAAAAAATTACACTCTTAAGATAAAGAATAAGGAGCACAACCTGGGCTGAATTACTCTGAGTGTTTCCATAATATTCTTTTAAGTAATGTTTTCTCTCTTTGTGAGAAAAAAATTACACTCTTAAGATAAAGAATGAGGAACACAACCAGGGTTGAATCACTCAAAGTGTTTCCATAATATTCTTTTAAGTAATGTTTTCTCTCTTTGTGAGAAAAAAATTACACTCTTAAGATAAAGAATAAGGAGCACAACCTGGGCTGAATTACTCTGAGTGTTTCCATAATATTCTTTTAAGTAATGTTTTCTCTCTTTGTGAGAAAAAAATTACACTCTTAAGATAAAGAATAAGGAGCACAACCTGGGCTGAATTACTCTGAGTGTTTCCATAATATTCTTTTAAGTAATGTTTTCTCTCTTTGTGAGAAAAAAATTACACTCTTAAGATAAAGAATAAGGAGCACAACCTGGGCTGAATTACTCTGAGTGTTTCCATAATATTCTTTTAAGTAATGTTTTCTCTCTTTGTGAGAAAAAAATTACACTCTTAAGATAAAGAATGAGGAACACAACCAGGGTTGAATCACTCAAAGTGTTTCCATAATATTCTTTTAAGTAATGTTTTCTCTCTTTGTGAGAAAAAAATTACACTCTTAAGATAAAGAATAAGGAGCACAACCTGGGCTGAATTACTCTGAGTGTTTCCATAATATTCTTTTAAGTAATGTTTTCTCTCTTTGTGAGAAAAAAATTACACTCTTAAGATAAAGAATAAGGAGCACAACCTGGGCTGAATTACTCTGAGTGTTTCCATAATATTCTTTTAAGTAATGTTTTCTCTCTTTGTGAGAAAAAAATTACACTCTTAAGATAAAGAATAAGGAGCACAACCTGGGCTGAATTACTCTGAGTGTTTCCATAATATTCTTTTAAGTAATGTTTTCTCTCTTTGTGAGAAAAAAATTACACTCTTAAGATAAAGAATAAGGAGCACAACCTGGGCTGAATTACTCTGAGTGTTTCCATAATATTCTTTTAAGTAATGTTTTCTCTCTTTGTGAGAAAAAAATTACACTCTTAAGATAAAGAATAAGGAGCACAACCTGGGCTGAATTACTCTGAGTGTTTCCATAATATTCTTTTAAGTAATGTTTTCTCTCTTTGTGAGAAAAAATTTACACTCTTAAGATAAAGAATGAGGAACACAACCTGGGTTGAATCACTCAAAGTGTTTTCATAATATTCTTTAGAGTAATGTTTTCTCTCTTTGTGAGAAAAAAATTACACTCTTAAGATAAAGAATAAGGAGCACAACCTGGGCTGAATTACTCTGAGTGTTTCCATAATATTCTTTCAAGTAATGTTTTCTCTCTTTGTGAGAAAAAAATTACACTCTTAAGATAAAGAATAAGGAGCACAACCTGGGCTGAATTACTCTGAGTGTTTCCATAATATTCTTTTAAGTAATGTTTTCTCTCTTTGTGAGAAAAAAATTACACTCTTATGATAAGGAATTAAGAAAACAACCTGGGTAGAATCACTCAAAGTGTTTTCATAATATTCTTTTAAGTAATGTTTTCTCTCTTTGTGAGAAAAAAATTACACTCTTAAGATAAAGAATAAGGAGCACAACCTGGGTTGAATCACTCAAAGTGTTTTCATAATATTCTTTTAAGTAATGTTTTCTCTCTTTGTGAGAAAAAAATTACACTCTTAAGATAAAGAATAAGGAGCACAACCTGGGCTGAATTACTCTGAGTGTTTCCATAATATTCTTTTAAGTAATGTTTTCTCTCTTTGTGAGAAAAAAATTACACTCTTAAGATAAAGAATAAGGAGCACAACCTGGGCTGAATTACTCTGAGTGTTTCCATAATATTCTTTTAAGTAATGTTTTCTCTCTTTGTGAGAAAAAAATTACACTCTTAAGATAAAGAATAAGGAGCACAACCTGGGCTGAATTACTCAAAGTGTTTCCATAATATTCTTTTAAGTAATGTTTTCTCTCTTTGTGAGAAAAAAATTACACTCTTATGATAAGGAATTAAGAAAACAACCTGGGTTGAATCACTCAAAGTGTTTCCATAATATTCTTTTAAGTAATGTTTTCTCTCTTTGTGAGAAAAAAATTACACTCTTAAGATAAAGAATAAGGAGCACAACCTGGGCTGAATTACTCAAAGTGTTTCCATAATATTCTTTTAAGTAATGTTTTCTCTCTTTGTGAGAAAAAAATTACACTCTTATGATAAGGAATTAAGAAAACAACCTGGGTTGAATCACTCAAAGTGTTTCCATAATATTCTTTTAAGTAATGTTTTCTCTCTTTGTGAGAAAAAAATTACACTCTTAAGATAAAGAATAAGGAGCACAACCTGGGCTGAATTACTCTGAGTGTTTCCATAATATTCTTTTAAGTAATGTTTTCTCTCTTTGTGAGAAAAAAATTACACTCTTAAGATAAAGAATAAGGAGCACAACCTGGGCTGAATTACTCTGAGTGTTTCCATAATATTCTTTTAAGTAATGTTTTCTCTCTTTGTGAGAAAAAAATTACACTCTTAAGATAAAGAATAAGGAGCACAACCTGGGCTGAATTACTCTGAGTGTTTCCATAATATTCTTTTAAGTAATGTTTTCTCTCTTTGTGAGAAAAAAATTACACTCTTAAGATAAAGAATAAGGAGCACAACCTGGGCTGAATTACTCTGAGTGTTTCCATAATATTCTTTTAAGTAATGTTTTCTCTCTTTGTGAGAAAAAAATTACACTCTTAAGATAAAGAATAAGGAGCACAACCTGGGCTGAATTACTCTGAGTGTTTCCATAATATTCTTTTAAGTAATGTTTTCTCTCTTTGTGAGAAAAAAATTACACTCTTATGATAAGGAATTAAGAAAACAACCTGGGTAGAATCACTCAAAGTGTTTTCATAATATTCTTTTAAGTAATGTTTTCTCTCTTTGTGAGAAAAAAATTACACTCTTAAGATAAAGAATAAGGAGCACAACCTGGGCTGAATTACTCAAAGTGTTTCCATAATATTCTTTTAAGTAATGTTTTCTCTCTTTGTGAGAAAAAAATTACACTCTTATGATAAGGAATTAAGAAAACAACCTGGGTAGAATCACTCAAAGTGTTTTCATAATATTCTTTTAAGTAATGTTTTCTCTCTTTGTGAGAAAAAAATTACACTCTTAAGATAAAGAATAAGGAGCACAACCTGGGCTGAATTACTCAAAGTGTTTCCATAATATTCTTTTAAGTAATGTTTTCTCTCTTTGTGAGAAAAAAATTACACTCTTATGATAAGGAATTAAGAAAACAACCTGGGTTGAATCACTCAAAGTGTTTCCATAATATTCTTTTAAGTAATGTTTTCTCTCTTTGTGAGAAAAAAATTACACTCTTAAGATAAAGAATAAGGAGCACAACCTGGGCTGAATTACTCTGAGTGTTTCCATAATATTCTTTTAAGTAATGTTTTCTCTCTTTGTGAGAAAAAAATTACACTCTTAAGATAAAGAATAAGGAGCACAACCTGGGCTGAATTACTCAAAGTGTTTCCATAATATTCTTTTAAGTAATGTTTTCTCTCTTTGTGAGAAAAAAATTACACTCTTATGATAAGGAATTAAGAAAACAACCTGGGTTGAATCACTCAAAGTGTTTCCATAATATTCTTTTAAGTAATGTTTTCTCTCTTTGTGAGAAAAAAATTACACTCTTAAGATAAAGAATGAGGAACACAACCTGGGTTGAATCACTTAAACTGATCGAAACTGAATAGATTTTTTTATGAGAAATAGTAAGCGATAATCCTGGATATATATATATATATATATATGTATATGAAATATGAATGTTTTCTCTCTCAAAAATTATTAACGAATCTCCGATGAAATAATTTCGAGAAACTTTTTTCAATTAAGAACCGCCGAGTTCTCTGAGAGGGGAGTATTGCAATCAATCGAACCAGTTTCTTCATTCCGAGAAATGGGTGGAGATGGATGAGAAAGAGCTTTTTCTGATTTTCCTGTTGCAATGAGTTGAATGACTGACGGCAAGAATGAACCTGTTCTCTTTTCTGAAAATCATTCATTAAAATTGAGCAGAGTGAATGTAGAGTATAAGATACAGCTTACAACACATGTCTTTGGAAACGACAACTGACTACTTATCCATCGTTATAAGTAGAATTGTTTTGATCAGAGGCACATTTCAAAGCAATTGATCGCATGTTTTTCGGAACTAGATTACTCCTCATATCTAATTTGAACAGAATGAAATTTTTTCTATTTTCTTTATTTATGATTTAGTGGAAAAATGGCAATAATACTTCAAATGTCTCTGTTTGTTGGTGTATTTTGTTTGACAAGTTCATTTCGTACTCAATCTGTTGGAGCGTATGGCCGGCTTTTTTGTGGCCAAAATCCTGCAGTAGATGTAGCTGTACGCTTGATTGATAAAGATCAGGGAGAAAGAGGTTGAGTAAGCATTCAAAGTAAAGGGTGAGTTTGTTTATTTTCTAGGTCCTGATCCTGATGATTACATGCAGCAAACGAAAACGAATTCCACAGGATATTTTGTAATAAAAGGATCTGCTCTGGAACTGAGCATGATTGATCCAGAGCTTCGAATCTATCATGATTGTAGAGATCATCACAAAGTATGAAAAGATTGAATAATGTAAACTACATTAGAATTCAGAAATGTATGCGTGAATGGGTTATGCGAATTCCTTACAAATACATTGTTGAAGGAGAGCGAATTGACAGTTTATTGAACATTGGTAATTTGAACTTAGAGGTAAATTATAAATTATGCGCGTAAGTAATATTATTTTTTCAGGTCGAATTGGAATCAGAGTATCGTGAATGCGTTCAAGCAGAAAATAACATTTAATTCTGTGTTTTTCTCATAAATATTCTCATGATTTTCAGAAGTTTTTGTTTGTTAAAGTCAATATCTTCTCGCGTATTTAAGTCTAAAATATGTACTACCATCAACTATTGTAGATGAACTCGCTGGTGATTTATCTGATGTTTTTCATTTTTCCTATGACTTTCGTATTGGTTTCCGCAAACACAGAACAAGGATACAAAGTATGTGCATGATCATTCTTCGTTAATCTTGAGTTATGCTAATATTATTTTCAGGTAAGAGGTACTTTTTTATGCGGTACCATTACCGCTCGTAATGTTCAAGTAAAGCTAATTGAGGATGATTTCGGTACATCTTGCGAGCTAAAGAATAATTTTATGATTCGCACAGGTCAAGATACGGACGATGTTTTAGATGAATGCTTAACTGATCAGAAAGGCTTCTTCGAACTGAAAGGAAAAACAAAAGAAAGAACGAAAATTGATCCTCAATTAAAAGTATATCATGATTGCAATGATGGTATTAAGGTATAAGTTTTGGCTATATGCTCCATTATGTAATTATTTAAACGAAAACAACAATCTTAAGCCTTGTCAGCGTCGTTGGAAATTCGAGCTGCCATTAAATTATGTTAGCAAAGGTGGTTTGCGTTAGAACTTCTCCCGATTATTGTTTTTTCTATTCCAGCAGGTGAAGAAAGAGCTGTACTCGACATTGGAACATGGAACTTGGAATTGATCATGCCTGGTGAAACACGCGATTGTTCCCATTAATATATAGTTTTCTTGCTGTTTTCCCGACTGAATAAGAAATAACTAGTTTTGAGTGTATTTTACTTGGTTGGAGCTGTCAAAAATATTCAATGGAGGACATACTTTTTACATGACATTATTACTGAACACTTAATATCAGAAGTTATAAAGAAGAATATCTTAGAAAATGTGCTATACAACCCGGTTTCCACAACCTATTTCTGAATCCAAATGTATAACCATTTGCAGCGCTTCTTTTTATAAACCCGTGCGCACGATTTCTTTTTCGATATAAATGAAAGCGAAACTATGAAGAAATTGGATAATGATAAAGTTCCAAAGAATTCCAAGTGCGATAACCGGCTACTCAGGTTTGATGACTGAGACTTCAAAAATTGTATTGCATAACATAGTAAAGAATACTTGCAATATCAGAAGACACAATGTATAAAAGTTAAGCTCTGAGTATTGTTATTTTTAATTTTCGTCAATACAGTTTAGTGAACCGCTGCGATATGAAGTTGAGATAACGATGAAAAATTTCTACAGAACGAGCTAGTGGTTCAATGATAAACCTGTGATGAAGTTCTTAGGGTTGAGAGTTTTGAATCTTATCGTTTTACAAAAACTATATTTTGTCATTCTCGCTTCAGTTTTTTATTAGTCACATATTAAGTATTTCTTCAATCCGAAGACGTCAATCCGAAGGAGTAATGTTGAGAACATGTTCATTTCATGTCCGGGTCAGACCGGTCTTTATCCCTCCAATGACCCCGATTTCACCCTCAAGCATCTTGGCTAGATCTTTTCACTCGTTTTCCTCTCCTTTCATTTTTCAAATTTACTTTTGTTATAGAAAACACGGCAATACTTTAAAACTGAACTGATTAATGAATATTTGCAAAGATATTACTATTTAATCAGTTCTTCTTGTTCGTTTCTGGACACAGCACCGATAAGTTAATCTCGAAGCATCTTTTTCGAAATTTGATAAGAAATGAAATGTCTATTCACATGACTTTTTTGAAACGTCATTCGCGCTTCACTGTAGCGTTTATACTTGACCACCGAAAACGTAGAGAAAAAACGATAAGAACTGTTTTCGATAATCATCTTGTGGTTTTACGGTTACAATATTTGATGACTCTCAATTTTCAATAATCTCTTAAAAAACGAGCAGTAAAACATTAATTGCTCTTCTCTTTGGCTTCATAAAAGCCATGTATTCTCGGTCACTCCCTTTTCTTGTAAACGTTTTATTGCAAGCTTCTCACTTTTATCAGTAGTTTGTAATTGACAGAGAAACTTAAACTACAGTTGTAGGTTCCGTTACTAACAGAAACAAATATCTTTCGAACAAATGTTCCATACTTGTAATTTAAGTTTACGTTATGATCATATGAAATTTTATAGAACTTGTGGTGAATTTTCTATGCGTCATGCAGGAATTAATTTTTATTTACGAAAACTTTCAGATTATACAAACATGAACAGCAGATTTGCTCGTCCACGAAATGCTGTTTGGAATCAAAATTATGACAAGCCTGTGTACATGGATGCTTCTAAAGAAGAATTGCTCAGTAGTAATAAACTATTTGATGATGTACAGGTAATCGATATAACAATGTATAAACTATTTGGATGTTTCATTGCGAACTTCGAAAACTTTTTCTTCTAAAAGCGAAAAAAAAAGAATCGATTTCAATGATCTTTTGAAAAGTTCTGGTTTCACTTTCAAACTTACTTGACCTGTATGATGACCGCAAAAGAAAGTGATTAACGAAAAACGAAAATAAAAGTAGATGAGGAACGGCGTCGCTATTTTTCGGGGTCGAAGCAAACCGTGTTGATCATTTTCATAGGGAATCTTTTCACGAGACCCATTTTCCGATTCAATTTCATCGAAAAGTTTTCTCTTTCTTCCAAACTGTTTTCGATCTCGTTGAAAATTTGTTTGTGATCAAGTTTAAAAATCTACTATCTATCCCTTGTTAGTACTGATGTTTCTGTCTTTGTTGACGATTGTTTTCGATTCTTTAATGTATGCATCTATGCGCTATGCTCTAATTTGCACAAGGTAACCTTGTTCATTTTCCTGTTCTACTACAGAATAAGGATTGTACAGCTTTCTCGCATCTAACTTTTGCGTTCGGTATCTTACGGGGAGATCAAAAACGAAACCGACAACAGGCTTCATCTAGGGCAGAAAATCAAACTGTGAAAAAAAACTTGCCCATTGTGTTTTTCCCTTCTTCGTATTTTGAATAAGGAAAGATTTATTTCCCACAATGGTTAACGACGTTGAGCTGCTATTGAATCTACTGTTCGAGTTACTAAAAATGCGTCTAAAGAAAAAAATTTCAGAAATGTTTTTCATCCCGACTCCTACATTCCCGAGATGCTCAAAATATGTATAAAAAGAAATTAGTTGCTAATAGATTTATCGTTTGGAAAATGTTTGTAATACCATTGAATTTGTGCAGATACCTTCTGCAGGTCTTTATGCAACTAGCTGTTTTTTTGGGGTAAAAATTCTTAATGAAATCTGATAGTACTTTGATCATACAACCCTTATCATAAAGGCCGTAAAACTATGACGTCAATGCCTTATCTCATAACAGTAAAATATGATGGAAGGTTTTCGATTTTATTCATTTGCACAGTTCGGTGATTAAGTAACATTTAACTAGTTTTATCTTCTTTACTTCATACAATGATAGAGTTCGTTCAAGCATTCAAGGATATCGATTCGTGATCATACTTATAGATGTTTTTTCATTGAGAACAAATTTCAGAATGCGTTCGAGGAATTAAACTATTGTGACCCCAGAAAAATTAATCAAATGACTGAAGACAATAACCACTTATCCGCAACGCATAAAGATATCAACCGGAATATGGCTCTTGATTTTGTTTCAACTCATACAACTTATCTCAAAGCTGAAATAATGGAAGGTGATTCTATAGATTATGAAATGCATTTAATTCAAAGAAACAGATTCCTTTGCTGATCAGTTTCCGAATGAGTTCAACTTTGCTGGCAATGAAGTACCTCCAACAATTTCAAAGTTTACGGCTTGTGATTTAACAGGTTCAACAATACGAGAAACTCAGCAAATGGACAAATATCGGTATCGAACTGTCTGTTAAACATCTTTGAATTTTATTTATCGTATAGTGATTTTATTCTGCGTCATTTGATTAAAGATATCAATTGCACATGTGAAAAGCTACAGCTACCTATAAGTGAGTTCATTCACTGCTTTATGTACAATATAGTAAAGAAAAAGCTATTACTATTCTTTTAAAATAGTTTGTTCGACATAATCTATCTACTGTACGTTTAAGATCCTTCACTCTGGAATGCAGAACAAGTCTCGAAATGGGTTCAAGAGATGTGTCAACAGTTCAATTTACCGGTTCCTGAGAAGAGATTGCTTTTAACAGGATCAGCATTTCTCAAAATGACTGCGGAAAACTTTTTGATTTTTGCTGCTGAGAGTGGAGATACGCTGTATGCTCAGCTTCAATTATGGAAAACTGGTAAGTTACAAGCTAATATTCTTGAGAAATATTACAAATGAAAACGATTGCAGCATTTGACTCTTACCGACGTATCCAGTCAGCAACTGATGAAACTATTTGCCCAAATGCAGATATTTCTCACATACCGTGGGTAAGATTACATTCATGTGGTAACGACTGTAAGCTCGTTTTCATCAGAACAATTTTTCTGGAGCGGATGGGTCTTACTGTTATGCTCAAAATTCATCATTCATTGATTTGAACACTAATACCTTGAACGAAAGACAGCGTTTTTATAGTACAGAAATGTTATCTCCAACCAGTAGTGAAATCAGCAGCTCTCCAAGCGTCACAGGGAGTAAAACTGTGGTCTGTTCTCGATTGATAAACTTCATTAATATTAGGTGGCGAGGAGGAAACAGTTGACTTACACTTATTTAACATTCAACAACCACTTGCAAACAGTTTGAATGATGGACGAGTAGATGTCAACATGAACAGGTGATAAACATTTTTGTTTCTAATGCTAATTATAAGTTTAGCGAAAAATCTAGCAACTTTGCAAGACATGGTGGTACAATTCACCTCTGGCACTTTATCCGTGAGTTACTTGATCATCCAAAGCAATATGGATCTTGTGTGCGTTGGGTAGACAGAGAACAAGGTTTCAGATATCGACTTAAAGAAAACTGAAAGTGAAAATAAATTGCAGGCACGTTTAAAATAGAATCATCGCACCATTTGGCTCGTTTTTGGGGCCAAAGAAAGAATCGCAGTCAAATGAATTATGACAAGTTGTCGAGAAGTTTGAGACAGTATTATAAAAAAGGTTTGTTTCCACAGGTTAACTGAGAGAAGAATATAATTAAGGTATCATTCAAAAACCAGAGAAGAAGCAACGTTTAGTTTATAAATTTTTGCCTCCTTATCATCTTTGAAGTACCGGTTTGAGGTACTTTTTGTAAATAGTCAACCTATGTGTGTTGAAAAGCCAATTTTTTCTCATTCATGGTGCAATCAATTATATGAGTCAATCAGACTTTTTAAATGATGGCTACGTATAGCCATTTTATTGATTTAACCCGGTTTCTTTTTTATACCATCACGAATACTTTAATATAATAAGCTATTGAAAGCAATTTGAACGAGTTTCAACTATTAATATAGTTCTTACTAGCCTTAATTCCAGTAGAATGCGTATGATACACGGTATTTTAGTTTCATACTTCATTCATATATACATATTTATACATTCTGTGTCAGTGAAGACATCTTTCTTTAACTATATCTGTTCACGATATATATCATGTATTGTTCGTTTTAGAGCATCAAACAGCTGTTTCTTTAATGTTTTGTAATTTTTTTCAACTTACAAGTATTTAAAAATAAAAATCAGAGGCCGAGGAACTTTTTCGGGTTTATCTAGCATTCAAATAAAGAATATGACTATGATGATAGAAAATTGTTCATTTAAAAAAACAGCCACTGAACAAAACACAGTTAGAAGTGTTCATAAAAAAAGGAATAAAAATTATTATTTCTGGAGGAGAAAACCTATTGGAACTTTAATTCCAAAACGGGATAAATCTGTTCGCCATCACAGTGGCTATCTGAATTTTTACGATATGTGAAAAAATACGAAAAGCAAAACCTTCATTAATTTGTTTCTCTTTCCTATCTCTTATTCGTCGATTACCAAACCAATTAGAAACCTGAAATGTTGTAATGATCAAGTAGAAAAGTCAGACTTTTTATATACTTGTTGAACAGTCATGTCACATTGTTCAGCTAATCTCATTTTGTCTTCATCACTAGGGTAAGGGTGATTCAAATTCTTATTATAATAATTGCGAAGAATTTGTAACACATCTTCGTTGAAATTCTTCCTTTTTTTCCTAAAGGTACAACAAAATGAAATCACTTCGGTACTATTTTCACCTTATATCGGCTAAAGATGACTTAGAATTGATGAAATCATTTATTATGGTCTGGTGGACAGAGTTTTTAACTCGTTGAGCGTTAATTATGACCATATCTCTAGCTAGATTGAAGTCCTAAAACATTTTGTTGTTTTGTGATCTCGATCTGAATATCAGCTCACTTTCTCGTCTATTGGAATATACTTCATCTGTTTTTTTAATATATCGTATATTGTATTTATTGCGTTCTGTGCGCTCTGAAATAAAATTTTAATTGAGTTTTACGTCGAAATATTTGATACCTTCTCTAGTTCATCATCATACATTTTTATGCTTTCCAACTTTTTCCGCAAACAAATTTTATAATTTTTTTCAATTTCTGCCAATTCTTCATCGTTTTTATCAAAATCAGAAGGAAATACTGGTGCTGAGTAGACAAAGTTGTTCTCCTGGAAATAATCTTTTTTCGTAAAGTTTCAAGCTACAGCGAAAATTTGATTTTATTGATCAATGTAGTGTTTGGATTGGAGTGTTTGAATAGAACAAGTAAGATAAGAATTATCGATTGCTCTTGTTTGGAATATCTCTATTTCAATCCATCAACCATCTTGTCATTGTTTGCACTCAGTGCTCGAAATATCAAAGCCTTATTGATATATCGTTTGAGTTCTATGTATTGAAAGTTTTTTTCCTTTTCGATAAATTTGAAGACGAAAATTCCTTACAAGTCTATCTTTTTCCACATTGCAGCTGTGCATATGCATAGCACTGAACGTCTCAACATTTGGTCCTAGAAAAAGAAACGTTAGGTCACTTAGAGTCGTTCTTTGTTACTCTCTTTCTCCTTCCATGACAGGAAAACTTCTTGTAACGCAGTGCGATAACGACTGGAGAGTAAAGTAGAACTAAAAACGTATAATGAAAAAGACATATTTTCAGCTATTACCTGTATTCCATTTCTGTTGGTATAGGCGTGTTTTCCAAGGCTAGGACTTGATTCTTCCAATAACTCAAAGGCGTCATCATTTCACCAACCGAGACAAGTGCGGTTATATCTCAAGTATCAACGTTACGTTACGAGTATATATTTTTAATTTTAGAGACAGATGTAAATTTGAAAGAATAGCCGTTAGAACGTGAAGTTGTAAAAATACATTCTGTTATCAATTGAAAAGATAATGATATACATCACATGAAACCTTTTTCTAATTATATGTAAGAATGATAAAGAGTGATATTGTTATCGAAAATCAATCAAGAAATTGAAAATTGTATGACTATTCAGGAAATTTCACAGAAATCATTCTGAAATTATACTCCATTGGTAAGGCAGTTATCAATATTGCAACAAAAGAGGTCAGAGGTTTTCCTTCTTTCAACTTAGGTCAACATCCCAACGCAAACACGATAATTCAATCAACCTGTCAATCATTTGACAGCTAGAGGAATTGTTTGTTCAACGCAGTATAGCAAACATTTCATTATTATAACCCGGCACTTTCAATAAAAAAAAGAACCAAAAAAAATGAAGAAGTACGAAGGATCGTTTCGTATATATAAATAAATAACTAATCTTTATCAATTTTTGGCAAATTTTTCTTCTTAAAATCTCTTACATGTTGGGATAACTGTTTGAATATTCTATATTCTGAAGAAGAATTTTTTTCTGTCCGAAGTGGGGATAAATTTTATTTTCTTTTTTTTTGTGTTGATCGTTAGTGTTTTGTTCGAGTACTTTCGTTCCTTGATCAAATATTTCGGCTTCGCCGTTGTAGAAAACAATTTTTTTCTTTCTCAAAACACTCTTTCTGATTATGACAAAATACTTTTTATAGATATTCTTATGCAAAATTCAGGATAATCAACTTCGAACACAATCACAATCCTCTTTGAACAACAGAAAAGCAATACTAAATCTTTTTTTGGCTCCACTTATGGTTCTGAATAGTAATCTAACACTTTGTTTCAAACCCCCCAAAAAGTAAACTTCTGAATTGGACAAAAACTTTTCCCTTCTGATTATAGAAACTGTTCATTGAATGAAATATGATGCAAGTAACCACCGCACACCAATACTTGGAATTAGCCTTTATATTGAAACCTCGTTGATGATTATATGTAAACTACTGTTTTCTGGCAAGTTGTCACATGCAAAGATCGGAACTGAACTACAAATATGTCCTCAAGTTTTCGTCACAGCTAAATTCTGCTCAGACAGAGAAGCTCACATCAATGAGGGCTACCACTCCTATTCCCAAAACAGTCATAATAAGCTGCATAAAACTTTTTCTGAAACATTTTTTCTTGTCTTGTGTAACCGATTCATCTTACTTTTTGTCGGTTTCTTTATTAAGATCTGGTATGAGTTGAGTCATAGCTATATTAATGAAACCTCCGGCAGTGAATGGGAGGATCCATTGAAAACGTGTGTTCACATCTTGTCCTGATTGTAGAGCAACAAAAGCTCCTAATACACCGCCTGTTGCTGTTACAAGCTGAATACACAATTAGTATAAACAATGCATGGCAGCATACTTGAGCTTTCAAGGCTTCCTTTCGACTATAGTTTGCTCGAAGTAGAAGAGCGAAGTCAACCATTTCATGTGGGATTTCATGAAGCAGAACAGAAAATGTAGTCATCAAGCCAAACTGTAAGAAACAGTTTGAAAAACTGATTTGTGGGATAAAATCTTACATGAATTGAAACTAAAAAACTTCCTGCTACAGCTAACCCATGTGTAAAATTGTCTACGACGTTGCATGACAAGTTAATTATCGCACACAACTTTGAGAAAATATGAAACGGATAAGATAAACTCAATGAATACCTGGTCACAATTGTTTTCCGTTGATTCACAAATTTTTTCTGCCGTAAAACAAACTAGAAACCCAATCAACACCCACAAACCGATTGTAGTTGCGCATTCTATGAATCATACTTCACACATTATGCTATGAAACCTGGTAACCTTGCGCTGCCCATATCTCGGGTAACAAATGCAGAAATGCATCAGCAAGAATACATCCTACGGCAAACGCTAGCAGCAAGTTCATGCTTGTTTTGCTATCTGCAATTATCTACCGAGTTAAACGTTCGAACTCTTGGTCTACTTCTTGACAATATTGCTTGAGATGATTCAGCTGGCAGTAGAACTATGGGAAGAATGCCGCAACTGACTACAAGCATACATCCGATGATTGCACAACTCCATGTCATCCAATCAATATTGTCATTTTTGCAAGGATAAAGAATTTTGATAATTTCTTCAGATTCTTCACTGATTTCGTTTTTTGTACTGAAACGTACTCATTTCATTACAATTGAAAATCAATATTACTTTTTCATTTCTTCCATAGCAGGAATGATCAAAACTTTTCCATTTGGACCAACAACTGAGTTTGAATCGACGTCGCCGTTATTGAGAAGAATACTGTTCTTTTTAATTCCGTAAACAATGTCGTCATAATTGGCTTCGATTGCTGCTGGATGATAGTTCAATACTGAAAATAACAGATAAACTTGTATAGAAGTTGATGTTTATAAAACCTTGTCCATCGCTTATTTGAAAGCACAAGCTGGCCAGCAAGAGCCACTGCATCAATGTTCCCTAGAATCAAATATAAACACAAAATCAAACAAATGGCTAGCTGATGTGCATAAACAGAAGAAAACTAGAAATAATATACTTCGAAGAGCTTTGTATAATGGTCAAACTTGAATGATGAGAACAGAACTGCTACAAGTGGGTCACGTGAATTTTCATTAAAGAAGGTAAAACTATCAAAAAGGGCGCCACAACGAGTAAATTGTTCATCGGCATAGAGAAACAACAAGTGAGTCACGTGAATTCTCATTAAAGAATCGTTCAGAAGTTTATTGATCCACTTTCTGTTAATAAAAACTTCCAGAACTGATTCATCTAGTTTTCATGAGAAAAATTGGAATGGGAAACAAACCAAGAACATGCAAGTCGACCAGAGAAGGATTGCAGGGTGTTTCTAACACTCTCTTCATCTGATACAATGTTTTTGTCCAGCAAAACATTTTTTTCTCGCTATATGAGAAACTAGACTGGTTGGCCTTCTTCTACTTTCACTACATCTGCTACATATATTACACAGCTGCGTCTCTTAGGAGTTTCTCTATGTTTCTATATCTCTCTCAAAAGAAACACTATCCTCACTTATTGATGTACATCAGCGTCCCCTCTCGTTAGAGAATAATGCAATGCATATACACCAACAAAGATCCTATCGAACACAACTTGACCTACCTAATATTATTATCTCAAATTGTCATGCGATTGAGAAAACTAACATTAATAAAATAGAATGCAGGAGTATATGAAAAATGTAATATTAATTGAACAAACAGTTGAGCATCACGCCAAATATTACAAAGGGGTTAATAACGCTAAATGATTGATTTTCACCTGAGAAACATTAAACATTTTTGTTAACGCGAAGTCAAACAAATCAATAGTCTGAAGTGAATAGACAAGTGGTAAGAACCTTAATTTCCCAACATACTTTATTCTCTATATGAAATAAGACGGGCTGAAACAAAAACTTTTGAATAACGAGACGAGACAACTCTGCCGCTGGGAAACGAAATAGCCATGCAAATTTGGTGAAAAATCAGAACTTTTCATTACGATTTTGGCATGTAGTACGATTTTTCAAATCTTTCAAAAAATTTGTTGATAGATTGAAAAGGAGGAAATCATATTGGGCATACAATTTTGCAAGCCTTTAAGAGGATTTTCATTTGTTTTTTCCTTCTTATTCTTACGTGGATGAAGTGAAGTAGTTGCAAAAGCAATGGAATGTTAGCTATGGATAAAGATGCTTACTTGTAGCAAATAATGTTATCTTAACATGCCGCGAAATATTTTTACTCATTTCTCTCGTATGAATGGGAATGTGCTCATTTTTTTTCGCATATCTCATCCTTTGTATTTTCTCAAATAGGGTTTTTGTTTGTTTGTTTTGCTTGGATGAATGAAGAAAAGGAAAAATAAAATGAGATATGTAAACATGTGATTTGATGCCAAGAAATTCATTGCAAAGTATTCACATAAAATATAGTTTTCATTTCATTTCAATAGCTATTTACTGACTATGGCTAACTTAAGGTCCAACTCCATGTTTCCATGAACGAACTGTCTAGAGTGAACACAAAAACGACACATCTATATATCATGATTACTAACATTCAACGGTTTAATTGTCGGAGGATATCTTGTAGAGTCAATTCTCAAACTGAAAATACAATCTAATGAATGATCTTTGCTTACTTTCGAGGGAGTTTCGAAATGTTTTTATGACCATCTTCTTCTTGGTATTAGTTATTAAGAAATTTATTTGTTTCGTCAAAAAAACATAAATGATTTGTTTCCATAATTCTCAGAACAAGCAAGAAAAAGAAGAAGAAGATGGAATTTTCTGATCATTCTCATTGTAGTGAAATGTTTTATTCTATTCATTTCCTGTTCTCTTATACTATTCCTTTCTTCTCATTTTTCTAATCTCTTTTCACTTCATTTCTTTTCGCATCGTTTTAGCTGGAAAGAATATGAGGAAATCTTTTATTTTTGATGAATTGTGAATATTTTCCTAATTAAATAATCTTCATATCCCAATAACATTTCTAGCAATTCAGTCGTTTGAGGAAAAAAAACAAAGATATACTTTTTTATTCACACTAAACTATATATTAGCACCACCCTTATCAATCTGCAGCATAAAACGATTTTTTCAGCTTCTGTACTGCTTCTCCGTCTTCTTTAGGCTTTGAATGACTCGAAAGTTATTTGACGAATTTTTTTCGTTTTTGGCATTTGAAACATTTAAATTGTTTTTTTGCTCATTTCCAGCCTGAATTTTCTTGCAAGTGAGTTCTAGTCTCGCTACACTTTTTCCCCCATGTGAAAAAGAATTTATCCTTTTCTTCCTCGTTGAATTATATCTGATCGCGAAGTGAAATGTCACCGCAAAAAAAGATAGATTAAGACATCCTTTCGCGAAATACACGGAAATCGTGTGAAAGCTTCTCGTTACTTATGAAAAAGATTGCGAATAAAAGATTTGCCTCTCTGAGCTTGTAAAAAGAAACGAAGTCCGATCTACTCGTTTTCAACTTGAATGAAAGTGAGAAAATGGAAATATAATTTTGAAGATGTTCTTTTACATTTTTGAAGCGCTTTTTTCCCATCATACGTAGTAGTGTCTTGCTCCTTAACGTCTAAGACTCTTGTTTGGTAATATGAGAGTAAGTTTGTGAGCCACTTCTAAACCTCAAATTGGAATTTGTGTCAATGGGTCATATCAGAACCTTTTTGATTGACACCAGCAAAAGATGCTAAAAATTGATAAATGGATATTTCAGCCAGCTTCTAAAAAGCAAATCCTCCACATAATTATCATAATGCTCTATTTTCACAGAGCCATAAAGATTCTATTATTCGTTGAATGTAATACTGCAGTTAGCATTTCGATCAATTTTCATCTTTGTATTTGGGAGCATTCTCGTATTTTGTTGCAGTTTTTTTTTATTTTGTTTCTTTTTTGAGATTATGCAATCATACAATGTTATATGGCTATTTCCATAGAGCGAGATTGGGTTAGAAATTTTGTGATGAATGTATCTGTAAAACTTGAAAAACGGCTTGCTCCCCTTGGGATAAGATAAAATGAAGAAAGATAGAGCATTGTAATCGTAGAGAAAAGCTGAAAGTTTATTCGGAGAACATTCCACTAAAATTGCGAGAAACTTTAAAAGTGAAGTATACTGTGTGAGAACCAAAAGAAAACAAAGATCGGAAACCCACTAGAACGAGAGGATTCAGCAAAATGAGATAAACGAAAAAGAATGAATATAACAAGATGGCTGAAAGTCCAAAAAATGACAAGTTTGGATTTATAGAAATGACTTATGACAATAATTGCTGTTGCCAGGGAAAAGAAAGGATAAGATATGATCGTTGTTCTGAAACATCTTGAAATAATTTAATTTTTTTTTAATTCTTTCTTTCAATCTCCTTTTTTTTATTCTCATAGAGTGCAATCTCTCCATTCCATTAGTAACAAATGAGCGTTAGTATTTCGTTTCAGTCAATGCAATGCAAAAGCTAGACTTACTCATTACCATGTATGCGATGGCATAGCCGAACTGCTTTTCTCGTCATCATTATTTCATCATAGCTTTCTAACATAGACAACTGTTTGCAATATGAGCTTTCTACTCGATTTTTCGCAAACATACTTTATCAAAGGAAATGAGCATTTTTCAAACCAAAGAAGAAAGATTTTTTCTCTTCTTCTTACTTTGTTCTTTTTCGTTCTTCTATACTTCACTAAGAGAAATTGCTCATTTTCCATTCAGTATTCCGTCTCCCTACCATTCCCGATTATATTCGGTTTTCAGAAACGGAATGATGGTTTTCTGATTAATCGTTTCCATCTGATCTCAAACTAAGCCTCTCAAAGTGAAGAAATGCGTTGTATCAGAGTAGTGTATGCATGTATGAATACTCTTTGTTTCAGTTTACTTACTTTTCAATAAACTCAATGTTGAAATTCATTTTTTCTAATTGAGACTTTAACTCGAATGAAAACAGTTCCAAAAAAATAACAAAAAAAGAGCTTTTTGTTCTCCAGAATCGTATATGCGAGTTTGAAACTAATATCCGAACCACAATGATCCTGTCCTCATTATGCACCTTCAATACTTTCTCGTGGTCGTTTTTAGCTCATAGAGTGAAACCCTTTTTTCTGTTTTCGTCTAACCAGTAAAACTGGAGTTAACTTCTATAGGATGGTTATCATCTAATTTTTTTTTTTTGAAAAATAACTCCTTGAATAGTTTGAAGCTTTCTGGATGTCAATAAAAGTGGTGTTGAAATTAAAATATCGTTTCTCCTTGATTGATGGGATATAGAATAAAAACTAAAAATTAAAAAGTTTGTTTACCACATGAAAATTATTATTTTAATCGTTGTTTGGTCCTCTGTCGCTGTTATATACAAAAACAAGCATTAATTATATGTCTAAAGTGCATTAAACATGAATTTCTTGAGTCATCAACTAAACTCCAAACCCCTTGCTTTCTCAATTGATTATCGACGCTCCCTTGCTTTTTTCAAAGATAAAAGAGTTGAAATTCAAAACTTCTTCAAACGTCCTCATATTGACCACACCATTTGATTTGATTGGTTCACTTCTGATCCCTACATCTTCAATCAAAATGACATCTGGCTGTTGAGTATGAGAGAGAGCAAAGTGTCTTTGGGGCAGATTTTTTAATCAAAACTGATTGTATTACAATAAAAAGTGTCTAAAGCTTAGCTGAGAAAATCAAGTGATAGTATTGCTTATTAATTGATATCACTCCATGAACTGTGACGTTGGCTTTTGCAATGAAAATAACGGAACTAAACAACGAAAACAAACAACTGATGCAAAACCTTTTTTTTTCAAAGTTTTCCTATTATTGAGTTTACAGTAAATATCGTATGGTCTTAAATCTGATTTTTTGTTTAAATAGAAGATATGAACATCTGTTCCGAAAAGACATCTGTCTCGTGCTAGATTTAGAATATCTTCTCTTGCTCACCTCAAATGCATCTTCTTCGCACTCTTCAACATCAGGCGAACTTAAAATAATTGACATTTTAAAGATTTTCATTTTATCTTCTCTTTGCTGTTCAACTCTCAGCTATCAAAAGAGTAGCACAGATCTATACTACTGAGCTATATTCTGACAACTCGAGTCAGTTGCTTGGCGGATTTTTGGATTAGCTGAGTGATACTTTTGTCTTTCTCTCAAGAAACGTTGTTCCATTCTTCTGTTGTTTACTTTCGAATTATTACTGAAACTTCAATGTGTTAAAATAAAAGATTATTTAAGTCACATTCTCATGCTGACATGAACATCACTTATCCGATCGGCTGTGATTCAATACCATCTTTGGATCGCCTTTCTGAGCATGGTATAATTGACGTGCAGCCAAATTTCACTGGCTGTCTACCACAGGTTTGTTTTCATCTAAAAGTCTAAAAAAGGAAAAAATATTATTTGAAGTGTGGATTATGCGAACATTCATTAAGAGAAAGCCATTATGTACTTTATAATTTAATCATAAGTGGCTTCATTCTGCCACTGATTGGGTTATTAGGTCTTATCGGCAACGGATTATCAGCATTCATATACAGCAGACCAGGTTATCATAGATCACGGAACAACATAAAAAATTCTCTTCAGATATGCGTTGCTCCACGAATCTTTACTTGTGTGCTTTAGGATGTTCTGATAGTGCTGTTATCTTGACAGGGATTTTTCTATTTTTTGTTGAGAGCGTCCGCAAATTTTCACACAACCTAACCAGAGTTTTTGGAGTTAGTTCATGCTCAGTGTATTCTCAGTAGCTCAATGTTTATTCAAGGCTTTTTCACCAATTGTTTATCCTATGGGAATGACAGCTCAAACATGCTCTGTTTATTTTACACTAATGGCTGGCATAGACTGTTTTGCACAGGTGAACTTTGAAATTGAGAAAAGAGTTATTTAACAAAGTAGTACAGGTTTGTATGCCAGGCAGAGTTCGAGAGTTCATATCGAGTCCGAATTTTGTAAGAAAAAGTGTTTTCGCTGTGCTAATTTGGTCAGTGCTATACAACATTCCTCACTGTTTTGAGGTTCATCGTAATACAACTAGATAGAAGCTAATGAATGAAATCTCTAGGCCATAGTGATTGACTGTTATCATGTTGGCTTTGATGGATCCTCCTGGGAAGTCTGTCCGGAAACAATGAGATTTAATGAAATGTGAATACAGTTATCGAAAAAATTCATGATATTTTTTCTTTACTAGGTATCAAACTGTTTACTATCAATACATGTATGCAGTGTTCCTTGCGGTGGGTCCACTGGTGATCCTTGTTATTCTGAATACTTTTATCATATGTTTGTTCTTCGGGAAATAACCGGAAATTATTCTTATTTTATTTTAGGTGCTTCCATGTTTGGAAATTCTGGAGCTAGCAAAGATGACACAATTTCACTTGTGAGATATTCTTATCGTATACTCAACGACGTAATAATCCTTATAGGTTTTGGTAGTACTTCTTTTCATAGCATGTAACGTAGCTGCTCTGCTTTTGAATACTTTTGAAGGACAAATTGAAGAATTGATTGGTCCTAAAATCAACTATTTTGTTGATCTTTCTAATCTTCTTGTAGTGTTTAATTCAAGGTTTGCATTTCCTCATTGATAGATCAAATCAAATCAGAACATGATTTTAGCTTCAACTTTGTTATTTACTTCAAATTCTCCAGCAGCTTTCGGACAACACTTTTTCGCTATTTAAAATCTAAACATGAGAAATCAGTTCATGCTGACAATCCAAACTTGCCTCCTATTGTAATAACTGAAGAACAATTAGAACGAACACGTCTTTGTAAAGAAACTTTGGGAAAGCTTCTTGCAGCCGGTCAAGCAGAAGTTCTCATGTGAACTGGATGAAGATTCTAAGCATACACTACAAATGGTGAGAAGTTTACTGTATGAAATTAAAATGTAAATAATGTGATTTGTTTCACATTTGTGACATTATAGCTCTTCCATGACAAGAACAAATATTATAAAGCTTTATCTGTCTTCTTTTGTTTCTTTCAGTTCAGAGTTTTTTCTACCCATTAAGATTTTTAAAAGTTATATGGTGCGATAACAAACATTCTGATTTGGAAACATTCGCTCTGAATTGAATTGAGATCTAAGAAAAAATATTCAGTAATGTCTTCTCGGACGCCATCGAAATGCTAAACAGAAAATGTTTAACTTCTAAAAAAAGTTGTTAGTATTATTAGAATTTCTGCTTACTGCTTCCAAGTCCACAGCGGTATGAAGTTACTTAATACTGAATTCTAGTAAGAGATTCAGACTTGAAAAGCAACTGACTGACAAACGTAAAAAAAATTTCCGTACGAGTTGTGTTGAATATTTGGAAGCAGAGAAAACATGTTTCTCTTCGAGGCATTCAAAATAATATTATTGATCACGCCGGGGGTGTTTTTCACTATCTTCTTCATCAACTCACTACATCAACCTGTTCATCGATATCCTATGATTTTGATTCATTTTAATATAAGATATAAAGTATTGTTTTCAAGACTTCATTTATTAATCATTTAATTAATATGACATAGACATCATGAGAGACAATTTTTATATTCAGACCAAGCTAATAAAGCAATATCATAGCATAGCTGTGGGAAGTAATCAGCAGAAAAAATGCATCATTCAATATCTCTCTTAACCTTCCACCAGATATGAAGAAAAAGTTATGATTTCGAATAATAGAGTCAATAAGATTTTTCATAGAAATGTTGGTTGTTCCGGACGCAACGCTTGCACTCTTCGTATATACTCTGATTCGCGGAAGAAGTCCGATTGGAAAGAATTATGCCGAACAGTCGACAGTCCTACTGATAAATATTTTACTTTGATAGTTCAAGCGCGCAATACCTGATGATGTTTCATCGATAAAACGCAACTTCATTAATAGTTCATGAGGCTCGAAAGGTCTATCACGGAGCTCATTATCCAAGAAATCGCGCACATCATTCCATGTTACCTTAAAAAATTAGATACTATGTCAATCATCGATTTTCCTACCTTTCCGCCCTTTTTCCTTCTCATTGCACCCAGTAATGCAACAATTTCTTTCAACTCTTCGCTCATACCGAGAAACCTATCGATAAAATTTCTTAAAACTTTTTCCTCGCCTTTATTACCGTTTAGCTCGACCAAAATAGTGAATTCTAGTGAAGTATGCCTTCAAGTGAGTAGATGCTAAATCAACACACATCGTTACAACAGATAGACCTGGGAATATTGTTTTCGTTATGTTCTATGCTCGAACAACATACCAACAATAACAAAAGCCACGATGAGCGAAAGAAATATGTAATCCTTCACAACTATATCTCCCAATCCAACTGTTACAATGAGGTTGAAACCAAAATGGAAAGCATGAATAAATGACCAGCTTCTGAATGTTTTTTTCAGAATTATGGTAAGTCTTGTATCTACCTTTCCCAGTTAATAAACATAGCTGAGCCCATGGAACAGTAAAGACATATGCAGGAAACGTAGGCGCCTTCATGAATGAAAAGTATCTATTCATTTTTATAAAAAAAAAAAGTAACCAATTGGGAACCACAATTTTTCCTCTGTGCCATCAACTCCCAGGATATCCATGGTATCAGTTTTTCCAATAGACGACTGCAATGATTTCCTACGACCATGCCTAGTACGGCATAAGAACTGCTTAATAGTTGAATTGCTCATGGAATTATGTTTGTGCACTGCTACCTTTACTTTACGGGTCATCCTGTTCCAGTTGCTCACAAACTTCAAGAGAGTTTCAGACAAAAACTTTCCTATATCAGCCGCAGTTATGAACATAAGTGGAATGCCAACAAGGGCAAAAACAACAGAGAATACTTTTCCTACATCTGTATCAACAGATACCTCTCCATAACCTTCAAATAAATGTGTTAATCGAACGGGAAAAATGATATACCGCAAGTAGTTAGTACAGTCAAAACATATAACAGCGCGGTGGGGAAAGTCCATTTATTATGCATATTGGAAATGTCGTCTGGTCTATTTAATTCTTTCCTAATAGGACGCCGATCGTCTACTGTTTCAGAGACCGATAACATCCATTCTCTATTTGAGTATTCTGTTAATTTCTTTCAGGAGCTTTCAAAAACCTGAAAGTCGCTGCCCAATTTTCTTCATCAATCGTTTTCATGCCATGCTGAGCATCATTGACTATTGACCAACTGCTAGCAGTGAAATTTGACATCATATTGGTCAATCAAAAAAAAATCAGAAACTTGTATCAACAGTAATAAGAAATGATTACCTGACCAGTTTTCGCGATCTTGCCAACAATTCTGTTCTTGTTTCTAGAAGCATCAGGATCCATGCTCCGAGACATAAATAACCAATGAGAACAGCTACCAATATAATATGAGGAATCAAGATTTTTATATACTAAATTAACAGGAGTAGTGAGAACTTAATGTAATTTCCAAACTTTGACAGTCTGTTGTAGACAATTTTTCGGCTCTTCGGCTGACTCTTCTTCTCCCTTAACAGTATCTGTTAAAACCGTTACATCATCTCCGTCCAAGATGCTTGGCTGTTGGTTCATCTGGTTTCCTTCCCATCTAGCTGTCACATGGTCTTAATAATGATTCATTTAAGGATAAGTATGCTCCAATCTTTTTTAACTCTCCTTCTATTCATGAATGTTTCTGTCAAGTTTTTTTCTCATATTAATCTTTTGAATTTTTAAGCCAATAAACCAGAGAAAACGACTCTAGATTTCAGTATTGACTAGCTATCTCACCATGAATGAGATCCATAAATCATGAACAAAAAGGCATGCTATACACATGGGATTTCTTTTGGCCATTTTTGAGAAAAAGACGAAAGAGGAAACTTTCTATAAGAAGTCGTCTATAAAAAGTATCGACAAAAAGAGTAGTTAAACAATTCAATACTCCAAAAGATAAAGCCAAAATTTCACCAATCTCTGATATCTAAACAGCAATAATAAGATTCATTGCTCTAGGGTCATTTTTTCAAACATTTCATATGATATCAAATCCAAACAAACATTCTCAAAGCATTACCTATCAGTATACGTTCTCCTTCTCCAATTGAAATAGTTGATTTACGTAAAAGTAGTTTTTTACTAGACTTACGGGTACAATTGATTAGGTCGCAATTAGAAATAACAGATGAAACAGGTGAAATTCCGTTTACTGATCTCATCAGTGAAACATGATCACGACTATCATTCGTAGAAGAATGATACCGCTCACCACTTTCATGAGCATTTGAAAGAGTGTGACCGCTTTTTGAAGCCAGAAAAAAGGAAGAGGACATATTTTTATACATATCAAGAGAGCCGACATTCAATTGTTGAGCAGGTGCCAATGTCATTCTGCGCATTGACATTGATCCTCTCGAATGGGGCGAATAAAAAAACATGATTCGCTCTTTCTGAGGAAACTTGTTATACTAAGTTGAAAATAACTTGGACGAATGAACCAAAAGGCTATTGAAAATAGCTAAAACGCTTCAATACCAGTAGCACTTAATGCTTCAAGTGAGTTCATACAATCAAATAGCTGAATAAGTAGAACCAATCAAATTATCAGAATGAAATCTCGAAAGTAATCATTCAATTTCTAAAGAGCTCTCCAGTAGCATTTGTATTCTCAAAAGTATTTTGAAAAAGCTCTCCAAACAATTCAAAAATATTCGGAAGAATAGCAATAAAATTTCTACTTATTATACTAAATTGATAGATCTGGCTTCAGTTCAGCTAAACTTCTAAAACACGAAGCTTATTCGCTGGTTTCAACAAATTTTTTTTGGGGGGAGAAGGGGGGGGGGGCGGAGCTGTTATTACTAGTCATGAAAGGAAAAAAGAGATAATATGTAGACTGGTCAGAGACAGTAGAAAAATAGTGTAAGCGATTGCCAAAACGGAAGAATTTAGAAGAGGCTTCGAAACAGAGAAATAGAGACATATGAACCAGTCATCGTTTTTGTTAAAAACGATTCATTCTTCTATTTCTTCTTTCTTGCCATATTTGACAATCACATTGTCTCTCTATCATTCTTCAATGGTGTCTGCGTTTCTTCCAATTTTGAAATTTTTTCAGGCGCTCCCGAAGTCTGGCACGATTCATCTCACTCAATCTAAGAATTTCAAAATATGATAAAATGTTCGAGACATTAAATGCGTAATTGAATCATTGGCTTCAGAGAAAACTTTAACAATGCACATTAGGCATGCAAGTTTAAAACTTTCAATTCAATGTTTTCTGTTATGCAATGAAATCTTTCCAGTACTCGCAGAGTCAAGAGTTATCAATTATTCGAAGTGGAGCCGAAGCTCAATATGCTTGTGTTATGTCAGTCATGAAGAGCACTTTTAACTTATAAGGAACATGAATTTTTTTTTTAATTTCATTACAAGTATATATATTTTGGGATGCGCTGTATAAACAAAAACAACTACATATAAGTCTGTTCAAAACGTAATTTGAAATGATTTTCTTGCCCCTCAAGAAATAGAACAGGGGTATTATACGTTTTTCAAAATAACTTTCAGCTTGAAGTTATACATTTTGAACTGGAGTTTAAAAAAAATGTGAACTATACGCCGTCAGAAGAATGTTGTAGAATTTTGAAACAAAGTTGAGTCTAATGAGTCTTAATTCCATCGACACGATGTTACATAGAGCAAACAAATGAAAAGGAATAGAAAAGGGGAAAAAAGTTTCGGAAATGTTTACTATCTAACAAAATAAACTGAGTAATTGAGATAATGGCAGCTCCAGTCAGACTTAACATTTCTCAAGGGGGCATTATTCAACAATGATCTATGTAAAATCGAAGTAGAACCTACCATTACTTTCTATCAAGTTTGGATAAATGAGGTGTTCATTTATTTCAGCGCTCCGTAAATGAACTTTTTTTGTTCCTGATGGTAGAACGGTTATTGTCATACGCCGAGCATTTTCTTCTAAGGTCCATTGATTCCAAAATTTCCGAAGAAACATACTTCTGCGTACTAAACTGTGAATGAAAAAGGCATTGTTTCAAGTCTTCTTTCTCAGATGATCTGCTAGCATGATGATAAGATATAAAAAAGAGTCTGTCAAAAAAGATATAGAACAATACTTGTGCGTACTGAGAATTTGGTTAGACTACTGTTGTTTATTCCGAATTAAGAAAGGATATTGAGAATATATATTTTTTAATATGTTCAATCTACTCAAAGCAAAAATAGGACGAATGACACTTTGATAAAAAAAACGGGTCTTTTTTATCAAAGTGTTAGAAGAGTCTACATACGAGCAGAGGATATTAGAAAACTCGCTCGATTCATTCTACAAAATATGAACAAAAAGGATTCGTTACTGTTATGGAAATAATTTAAGAAACATAGAAGAGAATAGAAAACTGAACGACAATGATTGACTGACCAGTTTTATGTGAATTATGAATGAGATCTGTAGTCAATCTTTCATTTCTCTGTTTTCAAGCTTGTCGGAAACAGTAGCGCATTTTAGAGAGTAATAAAATCATGTTCATTATGAGGAAAAAAAAGCTCAAAGAGATTTGTACTTAGTTGAGAAATTGTAGAAACTCTCATTCAAAAAAATATGTAATACCCTTTCAAATCTCTAAGAAAAATTGAGAGGGAGAGAGAGAGAGATAGCCATTGGCCAGTAAGATTCTCTCCATTTCTTGGTTTTGCCTGCTTTTTGCAGTCATGTTATTTTCCTTTTCTATACACTGGTTTTCTCTCATCTTCTTTTTTCTTGCTATCTCTCTTGAAAATTCTTCTTCTAAAACTTTTTATTTCTTTTTCTCTTCTCAGAATCTCTTCTTTTTTCAATTTTTTTTAAATGCTGTTATCTCTTCAATTCTGATGTGCTCTCTGAATCTTTCTATTCTCCCTTATTGCTTTCTCTCTCATATACAAGTTTGGGAAATATAGTAGCCCAAGGATAGCGTGGAGTCTTGCAATAGCATAAATTATGCTGCTCTCGAGTTTACAAACTCTATGACACAACAAAAGAGAAGAAATTTTCTTAGCGCAAGATAAAAGAAATTAAACAAATGCCAAAATAAACTGAACATCTACTTTGAAGGAGACGATCAATTTTAGCGGCTTTTTCTCCGTTTAGTATTCGCTGACACGTTCAACCATCTAGAGATTAATAAAGCCGATTCAGTGAAATTATAAATTCATGATCGTAAGAATCAGGATAACAAACAATTAGAATTTTTTCTCGAAAATGATGAAGAAAAAACATTTTTCATCATCTTCTCAAAATTTTGCGCTCAGAAAAAAAAATCGAAAATAGAAATTTGAAGGACAAGATTGAAAAAATGGGAGACTCTACTTCTGCTCACTTACTTGAAAAAGCGTTCAGATATATGTTTCGTATTACACTTCAGATAACAATTGTCAAGATATTTTCGCAGTTTCATTCATCTTTTTTTTTTTCGAAAAAACACTTTGAGATAAGAATGCTTGCTTTCATTTTTTTTCACATAGTAAATTTTGACAAAATAAGTTATTTATTGCGATCCTGGGATCATTTTCGTTTTGTTCAAAACATCTTGTAAATTAAATAGCGGAAAGAAAAAGTACAATGAACCAAAATTAAAAAAAAAAACTCGCCTACAAAGCAGTTAATTGATCTTGAAAAAACATTATGTTCCGAAGGTGCGTTGAACACATCCCAAGAGCTGATACTATCACTATCAGAATAAGAATTGTAGGATTCAGCATCTATGAACTTCATCATGCTCTGAATAACTGGACGATGTATATAACAGAACCGTTGGATATACAAAATGTTCAGTTGAGAATTGAATGAAGAATATTTTGGTGTATGACAATTCATCTCCGCAAACTTCCCAAACATCATCAATGAATATTAGAAATGAAAGTTTCAAAATAATTGATAAAAGAATGAGCGGTTTTTTCAAAAATGTTCGGATTTATGATTAGCTCATTATTAGATGCGCAAGAGCTGTAAAATCATTTTCATGAACAAAACGTGTGAGAAACAAAAGGAGAAAGACACGCTTGGACAACTTTGGATGGTCATTAGAACAAAAGCAATATCAGATAAATCATCATGAGCATATCCAAGTTTGTCTCGATGGACAGCCGAACTGCCTCTAGTGCATAACCGCTCATCATTTCCAAAAACTGTCAATCTTTGACGCATTCTCTACATCTCAACGGAAGAAAATACGTAAGAATTAAGAATTTTTTTTTCAGATTTCTGATCTCTCTCCCAGTATGCAGAGAATATATTATGATAAACAATCCACTATGACCGCACGAAAAATAGGAATTTGAAAAAAACAAACAAACAAAAACAGTAAACATTAAAAATATATTTTTTCGTTTTTTTTCATGAACCTTTGATTTCATGAGAATATCACTTCTATTCACAGAAAAAAAAACAATTTTTTCGAAGAACTAAAATGCACCACTTCATTGTTATATTCATGAGTACTCCCAAGACAATAATACTCAGAAGAAAACTTGCAGCAATTAAAATTTTTCGCCCTTAATGGCTTTTTACCAAACAACAAATCTCTGAATATAATGTTTCGAATGCCAGTTTTTACTCTTATACTCTTCAGTCAATCGAATTCCCTTCTGAAGTTTCATTCAATGTCCAACAATCATTATATAGTATGTGGACATGCGATGAGGGACTGGGAAAAATTTTCGTGCCTTAACGCTCATTAATGTTTCATACAACTTTAACAGAAATTGTTCTCCATACTCGTTCCTTTTCAACTTACATGAGTTAGTACTGGCACCAAATGGAGTGAATTGAAGAAGCAACGGTGTTCTTGATATAGTTGGAAGCGGTTTATTTGAAGAAGAATCATATGTTATAGCAGCTGCTAGTGGGTCGATTTGCACCAGAGAATCACGTACACAACGCAAAGCCCAGGTCACGAAAATGGGCGCCAGAAATGAAGGTGGTAATTAATGAGTTAAAACTAATATAAAAACCATAAAGTAAATGTGGTGAGCTTTTTAGAAATTCTACTGTTGTGACTATAAGTAACATTTGAGTTATTGCTCAAATAATCTGAGATTGTTCGAGTTTGAAAAACAGAAAGTTATTCATAATCAATGCGTGAAAAATATTCAATGTATAAGTTAACTCGTAAGTGGTCTAAGAAAGAGAGAGAAAAAATAAAAACAAACCTGATACATTCGTGAACTCATGGTAACGTTTGTTATACGAATGAGGCAAACCTAATGGAAAATTACATGTGAGAGAAAACTTTGTAGTAGTGGAAAAGTTCTATGACAAAAGATGAAGTCAATGGACCCCTGCTGTGCTTATGTACTAACTCATGTGAGGTAGATTAAGGTTGAAGCATTTAAACAAAAAGAATATGAAAGTAGTTTGGACTAATGGAAAAGCTTTCGACATACCTTCCGATAAATCAAACACAACAGTCTTTCTAGAAGTTCTTTTCATAGAGTCCATACTGTGATTTGTTTGAAAAAAAACCAGAGAAGCTAATAAGTAATGAAAAAAAATATTGATTGAAACGAAGAGTTATTGAATGTCTAGTTCGGAAGGAAAAGATATGTTTGGAAAAATGTTTATACGTTGAAACGAAAGTGTTTCATAAACCATATATATATATATATATATATATATATATATAGACAGATTCACTTGACAGAAGTGAAATGCACTTCTGCTCTGTAAGAAAAAAAAATCGTTAAAAATAATGAAGATTCGATTAAACATCGTTGTTTTGATGAGCACAGTACAACGCAAAGATTGAGTTTATTGAAAAAAAAAGTTACGTATGCGTGTTATAATTTTTTATCAATCGTTATAATTTTTTTTCACTAAATTTTTACGAAGCAACAAGAAAGAATCATCCGGAAAATTCCAAATTAGTAAAGTGGGATTATGATATTGGAGTTCTGCCATAAGATGTAAAGGGATAAAAAAGAAAAAGATGTTATATTCTATGCTCAACTCATTACTCTTATGTACAAATGAGTACTCAACCGAAAATAATGTTGTCTGTTGACAGTTTTTTTCCTATACATACATCTCCTTCTTTTTATATGCCCGTCTTTCATCATAACGTGTGAAAAAAAATTTCTCTCAAACTTCTCAATAAAACCTTCTCTGTTTTCTGTCCTCAATTCAAAGAAAATACGAAAACCATCTCATAAAAGTACAACCAACCTTGATTCAAATAAAAAAGTAGATCCATCGTTTCTTCCTGCGACAATGGGTACAACTTTGCTCGAGGACGTAGACTACTACTGATTATTTTCCCTCGTTCATTTGTTAATAATGACTGAATTAATAAAATATAATTTAATTTTCATACGTCTATCGGTACATGTTTCTCAGTTTCGTCTTGGCTGTCAGCTTCTGAGACAGCAGTCATTGAATAACCCTTTTTCTTCGTGTATGATGATTGCAAAGGTCGAGGTCTCAGCAATCCCTGAAGTAATGCATAACGATATGTTTTCAAAATCATTCGTACAGCTCCAAAAAAACCTCCACCTCGCACTGGGCCAGGTGCTGGTTGAAAATCCGTGACTGGATATTGGGTAATATTTGTGACAATTGGAGGTGACATTGTACAGAGCAAGTAAGTTATCTAATGTATTAATACGTCATAGTTTGAACCTGAAAAAAGTACAAAACGAAATGAGTTCATACGTTCATTCAAATACAATGTTTCATTCTTTAAGATATATGCATTTAGAATTTTTTAGAAGTGAAATATTCAAATAAACGTTCATGCTATTGGGGCAAATGAGAAAGTTTTTTAAGACACTATATCAAGTGTTGCAGACTAGTACAAAGATTTAACAATCTCTGGAGACATTGGTTGAAATTTTTGAAAGATTTTTTCCTTAATTCTACATATTCACGCATGTTCTCAGATAGATGATGAGCGAAGAAATACGACTGATTGACACTGCTCTATTCATGTTTCACTAATGGATAACAATGTGTTTGTCAAAGATTGCTCCAACATCAACGAAATAAAGTCCGCAAATTGTACATTTCTCATCATCATATTTCAAGAGCTCTAAATCAGATAGAGTCAAGCATGTGCCATAATAAGAACTAAAGAAGAACCAAGTTTTAATTAGTTTTTGAAAGTACTCTCTTTTTAACAGAAAGCTAAGGATGATAAGAATTGAATTGAATGAAAATAAATGAAGGACATTGATTGTCGTAGGCCATGGTGACAGAAATTTCTAACTCGGCTCCTAGATTCAACATTTAATTACTGAATGTTCATTAACGAGGGCGCTTAAATAAACATACTTTCCAGTTGAAAGATATTGTAGCAACGATTAACATATACATTATTTCTGCAATTTCATCTTATATCGGCATTCATTATCTATTATGCAGGAAATGAGGCGTAAAACTCAACTCAATTGGATTATATATTAACTTCTTCTGTTATAATGCCGCATATAATAAGACATGGACAGTGAATAATAGAAACTTTATAAGAATAACTACTAAAAACATATGCTCCATTATCAAAAAAGGAAAAAAAGAGGAAGAAAATTCGGCTTAAGGTTGTTGTGGATTAATTCCTAACTCTACAAGTAACTTCTTCATAACTGCAATTTCTCGGGTTATATCATCTATCTGTAGACAAATACTATGAAACTTGAATAATATTACTGAGTACTTTGCTATAAAGTCCTTTGTTCGTGTTTTGAAGATCGCTTAGAACAGTAGCCTGTTCATCGCGCTCTTTCCGTTTACGTTCACGATATCTTACTGCTGCAGCTCTGTTCTGTTCCTTAGGACGAAGAAACTTCAGAAGAATTTTTATGATTTTTCTTACTTTTTTTCGCTGAACACGCTGAACAGGTTTGTAATCACATGGTTCTGGTGATGATTCCTGGAACAGAGCGATGACACTATTTCGTTAAGAAACCTTGTGCAGTTAATTAATCATGTAACAGCAACTTACAAGAGAAGATAAAGAGGAAATAGAGAGACAGTTCGGTGATAGTGAAGACTGTCTGTCTATGATAGCTTCACATTCTCGAACGATTTCTTCGAGAATTTCATCCTGAATATATGCAATCAACATCATTCAAGTGCGTATTTCCCAACCTTATCTTGAATTCTAAAATCGTTGAGTGGGGATGATAGCTTATGAGTGGGAGAAGTTGTGTTTGAAGAGGTGTATTGAATATCAGTTGGGTAAGAGAATAGATCGTCATAAGAATAGTTAGCTAGGTTAAATGTTTCGTTTGGAACAAATGTTGGATTAGATGTATTTATTTCGGGGGTTGAAGCCTCAACAAACCCAACACATGCATTCCTGAAAGAAAACAATTATTGATTGTTCAGTTTAGCTTTAGAAAAAACAGAATAATCATCTTATCATTTACCTGACAGCAGGCAGAAGTGTAGGAATCCATGGATTGCATATTCTCGGAATGATATGCAGAAAGAACAGGTGGGGATGGTGTCTAGAACATAATATATATTCCAATTCATTCTGTACTGTGAAGCAGCTTTGTTAACAGGAAAGAGAACTCACTTTTTGCAGGTAAGAAGCCATTTCCGAATTAAAAATCGATGAAACGTTGGGTGTTGCTTCAATCTGGCGAATCAAAAAGCGTTAGAATGAATGAATAAACAGAGTAGGTCGCCGCTTGTGATAAAAACGAGATAGACGCAGAGAACTGAGAGAAAAATATAGAAAGAACAATGTAGATCTAAGAGAGGAACATTAGTGAAGATCTCTTCATTTCATATGATGACTCTTGATTGGTTGTCAATCTTTTGTTTTATTTCGCATTGTTGTCATCATTCTCCCATCCAACGAACTATTTCCTCTTTAAACATATTGATTCTGTATCAGCTACATCATGACTCAAACGTACAGAGAACAAACGACCTTTACAACAGCCATGAAATTCACGTGATCTTTATTATTCGTAACATTAAAAATGATTCTTCTGACCGCACAATGTAACAGAAAAGAAATTGAAAATTGGAGCTAATTTGGGAAAAAATCAAAAATCAATAGCTGTCATGCGTAAAATAAAATAGTTAATGCCACAATGAGTTCAGAAGAGGTAGTGTGAACAGATGGTCAAACGAGTGTAATATTGTTTCTCTGATGACAACACTAGATATTAACTTCGCTCAAACCCCGTGTTCAATTCTTACAGCTATCAATGAATCGCTTTCGGTCATCATTGAAAAAAGTTCGAATGTTACAAAAACTCTTGGAAATGAAGTTCTGACCAGAATTCTACATCAATCAGAATGTTTACTGTCTTTGAAAAGCAGGTTGGTTGTGGAAACAAAACCATATCGTATAGGAGCTTCGAGTTATCTGATATCGACAAGAAAAATCTGTTTGTGTTTTAGATCATCAAGAGGAGATTCAGTTTTTTTCATCACTAAGATTATTGAGAGAGAGGAAGCGATTCTCAAGGAGTTCCTCGATTCTTTCTATGGAGAAATATCAAAAATTCAGCAAGATCTGAAAGCGAAGCTGACTGATGCTTGTGATGAACTGGACAATGCCAGGAAAACTTGTCGAGGTTACAAACTTTCCATTCATAAGCCATTATTCTATCTTAAACGCAGATCTGAGCGCTGATTTTGAAGCAGAACTCTCTGAACAAGAACAAGTCATGATATATGAGAAGAAATCGAGTTATATCAAAACATTTCAAGAAAATCGCAGGGATTTTCTGAATAGTTTCGTCAATCAAGTTCATTCACAAGTACGTTTTATCTTATTCCGATAAGGAGGGTAAAGGTCCTTTTTTAGATAAACGATCGTATGATCGGGAAGGTGAAAGAAGTTGATCTTTTGTTAACCGAAAAGAACCTTCTAAATGTTGAAATAACAAAAATGGAAAAGAAGCAGATACATTTTCTCAAAAAACAAAAGAAAATGCGTTTTGAAATATTTTCTATTAAGCACAGAGAATGTACTTAGGTTGTAAACAGAGTACATTTTTAACAACCTTAACTTAATTTAGTACTCACCGCACGCTGCATGAACATATGTTCCACCGGAAACGGCAAATTTAGAGAATTTATAAATATTGCTGAAATTTTTCTTACTCTGCTTATTTTGACTTCTCTCATACCTTGACTTTCTTATTGTAAATCATATTAAAAACACATTTTAATTGAAAAAAATGGTTCATAGTTATAAATAGAAGTGTTTGAAAAGAAATATTCATAGAGGAAAGTCTCAAAAACTAGATAGAGTTCAAATTCATATTTACAATACCGTTTGTAACTAGAGTGAAATGGCTCCCAAAGGCGTTATATTTTCCTTTCTCATAGGTCATTTTAAAAGAAGAAACTGATTGAGGACTTAATTTTCAATCGTTCTTCAATTAAAAAGGTAGTTAAACTCTGTTGAACGACATATTCATTATATGTTCCATACTGTTTTAAATAACATAGCTAACGAGAAGCCGCGTAGTTCTTTGAAAATAGGTGTCTTCCAGAAGATATGATGTATCAATCTAGCGAATCAGGATTGTGTTTTCAATTTTGTATCTTTCATCTAATCCTACAATACAATGTCCCGATTATATAAGAGTATCAAACTTCATGAAATCTAAAATGTGAACTTTCTTTCTTAGATTCTCATGCTAAGAAATCTAAAATTCTAACAAATTGTCGTAACGATACAGATATATGCAATACAATAACAGAATAACTTATATCTACAGAAGTATATGAACAGCTTTGAAATGCTTCTGAGAACAGAGTTGAAAGCTTTCAGGATATTCCTGCATTGATGTAGTTCAAAGTTTGCACTTCTTTTTATTTTTTCCCTTCACCGAACTACTGTTTCTTTTTAGTTCTACTACAGCTGTTTGAAAATGAGGTGAGAATCAAATTTTTTTATCTAATACACATTTCTTCAATATATATTTTCATATGACAATATGTTTCAGAAAGAAGCAAAATAAATCAGACAATAATCGAGGAGAAGCTAGTTTCTGAAAACTGAATATTCATAAAATTGTTATTTTCTATTCTTATATACCAAGCATTAAAGTTATATCAGAAAATTTCAGAATCGAAAACATATGTGAAAGCGTATTTCTGCTATAAGTCAATAGATAGGCGAAGATGCAATGTTCGAGATTTATACATATGGCACACGCGAAAAATAAAACTTTCAACAAACTGAAGATATTTAGAGGATGCCTAGTAAATATTTTCAAAGACAAGAGAGAAAGAGACAGCGAGATCATTTGAGGTTTTTAAGTCAAGTTTTTTCAAGCGAAATGTAAACTGAAGATGAAAATAACTAAGAGTCGATGAGAAATATTGTTCAAAATGTTTCAAAACTGAAAATAAATATTTCAAATAATCAATTGTTACGTGCATTTTTGACGTTCAAACAACTTTTGATATTTCATTCTTTCGAAAAGAGTTATTGAACTTTGAATAAGACGATTTTTTTGCATAAACTGATGCTATAAAATATGGCATATTTGAGTAAGCGTGTTGATGAATCTAACTTGAGAATGAAGTATTTTTCAAAAAAAGAAAAAGTACAAAAATAGATGATCAAGCATGCTAAAACACATGCAATTGTAAAATTAGAAAGTGATAGAACAATATTGATGTAGTGAAGCTATGGTCGGCGTAATGAAGAAAATGTGCAGCGTAAGCACATTTACTCTCATATTATATTAATGATATTAATATAAAATGGTATTTGAAAAAGTATAAGGGAAGTTCGGATGAGAGTCATGAAATTATAAAAACAACGATGTTTCTAATGGAGATAAAAACATTTGTTATATGTTTGGAAAACAATTTGAACATATTAAAAATTACAAATATATCAGAAGACCATTTTTACGCAAAAAAAGGATAAGATATAGCCAGCTTGGAGTACCATGATCATAATATGAAACAAAAGTAAATAGTACTCGATAATATACTCGAATACTTAGAACTAAACAAATGTGAAATATCCGTCAGATTTTCGTCGTTGTCGCTTGGCTCGTGTCAAATTTGAACCATCAAAAGGAGGCTTCGACCTGTAAGATATGAGTTTAAAGCATAAAATGTCAGAAAAAATTTCATTTACAACAATTGAATGTCAACCGGGAAGTATGTTTCAGAACTCGAATCAATCTCTTTCAAGTCTTTTGATAGAAAAGTATTATTCCCGTTGTTCAAAAACAAACTAGTCATTTCTATTTAGCAAGATTGAATAGTCTTTTGAATTATTCCGGATCGAGTAAGATTTTTGGATGTAATTGGAGATAATTTTTTTTTCTCTGTGCGGTGGCTTACAAAATGACGAATGGTGCGATAACTACATCACACAGACAATGTTTGTGCTTGTATGTTTTTTTCATCAGGGGTTAGAAAGATATAGAAGTTCACAATAAACACTAATAGCTTGTGATAGGTTGCTTTAGAAAATACATCCCAGAGCGAGTCATTTTGGAAAACGGGGAATGTTTTACCTTGTCTGACCGAGAAGCCATGTTTTGAAGTTGGCATCAAGCTTGTTTGGCGATTGGCTAACACCGCCCTCAAACATTTCAATAGGACTCTGTAAATGACAATGAGATGATATCGGTGTTTAACAACATAAAATGGGAACTGAAAACAGTGAGTAGCACAAACACATAAAGCGTTAGGAGAAGGATAGGGAAGGGGAAGAAAGGTTAACTGAGTGCTTATCAACCAAAACAAACATATCATGTGAACCAAATATAGGAGAAAATCTAATGTGAAGCGCACCATTTAGTTCGACAGATCAGTTGATCCAAATGGCAACTTAGCTGGCGAGTGAAGAACAAGAAGAGCAAGCAACCGTTTTCTTATCGACTGCTACTTATTGAGACTAGTTACACACATGCATTTTAAAGAATTGTCTAGTTCTCCAATCCTATCTCTTGCATTGACTAGAAACAGAAAGATCAGTGTTCATCATCAGTAGTGAAAACAAACGAAAAACAGTCATCAAGTTAATGACTTGATAAATCTTTTTCTATGTTTAATTTCAATTATCGAGGTTACATTTTTTTAAAAATCTCATTCGGTTTTTGACGGAAATTCGGATTTAAAAGTTACGTTTGTTAACTAACTACTATTAGTTTTCGAGGCAAATCATTGAAATTAAAATAAAAAACTGGTTAGACAATTACATGTCAACATATTCCCAAACATTTTCTGTGTTTGAGCAATGAAGGGGTAAATAGCGGTGGTGAACGCACCTTTCTTACTCTATCATTAAAATTATGCCACAAAGCCACAATGAGCTCAGTTGCCATGATGTCTCCGGCATGTGCTGAGATCATTCGCATACAGAACACCTTAACAGTTTTATAAAGTTGAAGTTTGGAAAATCAAATCTTTTTAATTTTTTTTTTATCATATATTACATTTTCAAAAAAAATGCTCTCCTACCCCGTCAAAGCCAAGAAATTTGTGAACAAATTTTTTGACCGATTGTCTGTCTGTTGCCAAATCCGTAGCTCGAAGATACTTTCTGATGAACTTCATGTGTTGGCCAGGAAGGAACGAGATGAGAAGCCAGTGAAACATTGATGTTACGGTAACAATCGAAACCATGAAATACCAAAACCTAAATTCAGAGTTAATGTATATTGCTATTCTTCAGAAAATTGACCATAGAAATAAGAATATTTTCTCATTGAACATATTAATCATAAGTACACACTGGACTGTATGATGATGCACGTTCCCAAGAACACGAACCTTAAGTACTTAGTTGAGTTAGATCAAGAAGCTTATAATGTTTGAACCTCAAAATCACACATGGTAACACGTGGGAAGTTCCCGCTAACTTCCCATTCACGTCCATTCAATAAGTCTTTCAATATATGAAAACCATAGAACAAATTATCTGTACCCAAAAAGCTATTCAAAATAAAAACCTGAAGTGTTTATTATTCTTGATTTCAACTTTTTCTAATGAAATAAACCTGAAGAACGACATTGCCTAGGTATAGCATCTTGATAAACACGTACAGGCATGTAACATAGTTACCCCACCGTTTGGAAACACATAGCCCAGACACATCTGTGACCTAGAAAAATAGATATTGAACTGCTTTTTCATCAGTCTTCTATATATTTCAAAAATAAATATGGTAAAAAATTTTTTTATCATTATCTGAAAGTCAAGATGAACCTCGCGTTGGATTTCCAAAGCATCTTCCATATGTCCAGCAATTGTTTGGACAGTTGCTGCTCGAGCATCTGCATCCATCATTCTTGCATCACATGCCATTTGGGTAAGAGATTGCACATTGATGCCTGAATATATATCGTTTGCAATTTTTCATTCATTCAAAAGTTGTCAAGTATCTAGTATGTAGTTCACAGACTATACACTGAGCAAAAAAAATCGACTAAATACTCTTTCTTGAAAAGGAACCCAGAAATTGGAATAATCGGAGGAGTTTTCTTCTGTTATTTTTCTTGTTGTTTGTTTGACAATAATTACAAACCTGAATGCCAATGTAACAACCCTCGCCACATGATGCACGGAATATAAAAGCATAATGCGTCTAAAGCTAGCACAAATGGAACCCACTGATAATAACTGATTTGGCGCGCTCTTAAAAAATATATTTTTCACGTTCGTAATGCTTTCAAGAAAAAAAAACCTTCTATCTCCATACTCGAGTGGAAAAGCGCTGGTTAGTGGTAGGTAATAGGTGTTTTCTACCCAGCAGTAGTTTTCAGTATACTGTTCCCAAGCGTCTGTAAACTGCGCTGGAACCCAACACTGAATGGGATATCCTGGAATTCGTATATTTTTTGAAATTTTGTTCGAAAGTTTTTGTTCGAGTCAGCCATTGGAATGAAAAATTAGTTGAATTAGAGGGTAATGGAGAATTTCTTCGAAAGTCTTTTTTTATTTCATTCTCAATAAAGTTGCTTTTATTGTCCAAAATAGCTTCTCAACAACAACACAATTGTGTTCCTTGAATGAGGGGAAATAAACAAATCCTCGTATTCACAAGGCTTCTAATGTGGAAGTTACGCTCTTAGTTATTATTAGTAGACAAACATCCTCAGAACAATTAGCGTTGTTCGATGAAAAATATTTTATTTACTCACAGATAACTTTTTAGGACATTGTGAAGCATCTGAAGAATTTACGAAGTGACATCATTTATTGAGAACATATCAGTCTTAGTTCTCCTCTTGACATCACGTTTCATTTCGAAACCACTATACACGGACAAAAGTTGTCAACTTGTCTTCCTTCTTCCGAAAAAAAAATTCAGAATATTAATGATTTCGGAATATCCGACGAGTTAAGCTCAATATTTCGTTTCATCTTCCGTTTTAATTAGCTCAATCACTTCTCAAATTTTTGGAAGTCATTCACCATCATATGGTAAATGAAACCAATCTAGTCTCTTAAGTCTACCCTGGACAACTTACAAACCTACTATACTTTTCGAGAAATACTGCTGAAAATATCAGAAACTGCCAACGTTGTTTTATGTTGGAATCAGAACTGTTAGATATTGTTTCATTCCATTGATTTTCGTAGATATTAATTTCAATTTTTTATAATAAATGTTAATATTACTCACCTACGTACTGTTTTGCAGATACTATAATTGCAAATGCGAATATAATAGCTGAAGTGTAATGATAGTTGAGCTTATCCACAAAATCATCATCAACTCGTGGATGCAAGCCTTTAAAGATAGCAGCCAAGTAGTACAATAGCATCCCGGAAGATAAAAGCTGGAACGAGATTTATAGCAAAGGGATATTGACAACTGTTAAATATCAAATCTGCAAAGTCAGCTATCAAAACATTCGAAAGAAATGATTTGTTCGCAGCTTAGAAATTTTATTCGAAATTCATATAGTAACGACAATGAAGAAGCAGCTGGCTAGGTCAAGTTGGGAGGGGTTTGCGGATGTCTTAACCCTAAAAGGGGCTGTCGGTTGTTACATGCAGATCTGCATCACAAGCTCCACCTTTTTCAGAATTGGATATTATGCAGTGATGGAAGAACTGTTTCGGGTAAGTTCGCGATTATTGGAATCTTAGAGAATTAGCGTTCTCTTAGAAAGATAATAGTCACAGTGCCAGATGTAGGGAGAGTTTATATAGATCACAAAAAGTTCTGGTAAAAATGAATTTAAAACAGAAGAAACTAGAAAAAAAAAATACTAGCAGACAAGATCAAAATTCTTGACATCGAACGTTTGAGATGAAAACATATTAAGCAGCACCACAAAGCACAAGTATCTGAGAATTTCTGTTGGTGTAAGCAAGCAGTTGTTCTTTCTTAAAGCTTCATTATTTGAGTTTGATTTTCGAAACATTTTGGTCAGAATAAACTTTAAAACATAAGTAGTAGCACTTAATGAAAACTTGGTTATTTGTTCAAACTTGCGTAATCTAAAAATAAGAAATGCAAAAAGATGGACATCTTCCGAATTTCAGTATTAAAGTAGATAATGAAATTCAGTCTTTCTTATTCGCAATTCTCAGAAATATTTTTCAAGACTATCTGTGAGGAAAAAAGAACGGGAAGGAATCGAATCAAGTGTAAATAAACTTAAACAAAAACAGAAGATTTTTTTCTTTTCCTCTGAACCGCTCAAGAAATTTTCTTACCAATAAGTCAAATCTGGAGCTTTCGCAAGTTTGCTCCTTGACCAATATAATAAGAAATAAATTTTTTGTTGGATTGGTTTTAAACATTTGTACATATTACAGAGAATTGAAAAAAAATGTTGAAAGCGTTAAGTTTTGGAAAAATGAATGTCATTCTCTTGATATGCCACCGACAGGTTGAAAATGATGATTTTATCCTATTCATCTTTTCTTCTCATTTGTACTCCGTCAATCACATTTCTGACAAACACTAGAGGTTTAAAGGAATCAGATTTTGCAACTTTCTCTAATTTCTTCACATCCTGATAAGTTCTCGTATTCTTCGTCATCAGAGTTTAATGAGGATTCCATGACCTCAACTCACTTGCATTAAGTTAAATCAAATTTCAGGAACATATTTTGCTCTTCTCACGAAAGTATGGATATTTTTTATTATATCTTCACTATATGTCATATTCAAATTTGTTGGACCGAAAACATCGTCTTGGAGAGGAGAAATTGAATTAGAATGAAAAATATGCGGTTCAGGAAAATTTGAAAACAAAAGAAAATATACATCTTCTTATATTTTACGTACGCGAATATAAAAAAAAACTCATCGGTAACTGTAAACTGCAAAAATTTTTTTTTCTAGGTATGTTGAATGTTTAGAAAAGAAATAGAAAAAGCGTTGTGTTGTTTGAAAATCATTCAAAGTTTTGTTTTTTTCGCTCGACTTCGTTATGACTGTTGGAAATGGCAATTCTTCATAGCCATTACACAATCACAATAGCCTATTTTCTGAAATGCTCAATTTTGCTTCTAAAATGAGAAGCTTTTCACATCTGAACTTCCTCTGAGAAGAGTAAGAGAGTTGATAACTAGTATTGGAGACAATGTCTTCGTTAAAATAGAGAATATTCAGTAGTGTTTGAATGATAGACAACAATTTCTGTCAACGAAATAAATGAGAGCAGCACAATGCTCATTCGTATAGTTGAGAATACTAACGATATGCAAGCAGCTAGACGATTATCAAAATGTCAAATTGGATTTCATTCACACAATTTTGATATTTTAAATGAAATAACTGACTAGATATTTTCCCATATCTAAAGATTATGAAATGAAGCTATTTAGATAGAGATAAACAATGTAGACGATCATTGGCTTGTTGAACTATTCATGGGAAGAGACGAGAAAGCGAAAATGAGAAGGAATCTAATCTTTCGTAATAACAATTCTAAAAATGAAACGACTATGTTGAACAGAGAGAGAATGAGGAACTGCTGACGAAAAACGGATATTAGGTTAATTGAGTTAAAAGGAAATTTTATTTCATGAAATACTCTCTATTGAAAAAATAGAATTCAATTTTCAATTCCACTCCAGAAAAGGGATTAACAAAATGAGCCTTGTCTTTTAAATTAAAACTTGTTTGGAGGAAAATGAACATCTTGGCTCCGTCAAACTTCTCATGGTCGAAACTATGACACAAAGAATAGAATTTTTGAAATTAAATTCTACGGAATAAAAAACTAAGTTATTTTTTTTAAAAAGGATGTAGAAATAACAACATAGCAAAAAAATTGGCGTGGAAATGCAGTAGAAAAAAGAAAGAATTAACATCAACGTAACGAAACTTCCACAACGTTATAAAGATACTTAAAGCAAAGTTCATTTGAAGGAAATATTCACTTCATAAATATTCATCTGAGGGAAAATTTTTTAATATCTTTCTATATTGCATAGCAAATGATATATAAGATAGAAAAGTGTATTATATTGTGAGATTTTTGTTCAAACTATATTGAAGAATTCTTTCTGAGTCTAATCTTAGTTTCACTCGAACTTTTCCTCCTTCTCCTAGCTTTCTCTTACGATTTTTCAACTTTTGGAGTTTTCGGAAATTAAAACTAAAGGAACGAAATTACTCTCCCTACGTCGACTATGTTTTTGAATGAAGAATTGTTATTTAATAAGATAGAAAAAAAGTTAAAATGGATACCTTTCTGTCTTTATTGAAATATGACTTCGAAAACTTAGTGTCTTGAGGAGATGAGCTGGACGGATGAACTGGATATCGCGACACATGATTCAAACGATCGCATTTTTTATAATTTGTGTGCTGAAATTGAAACAATTGTGTGACATAAAACAGTTTAATTCACAATATACAACAAAATAAATAGTCGAACAATTTTCATTTCTTTCTCAAACAGCACAAAACAAGAAAAAAAGATGAGTTGAAAAAAAATTTGAAACCAGCTTTCTGATCTTATAAAAGAATTGAAATGCATTATTACACAATTTGTAATATATTGTTGAAAATGAATAGTATCAGATATCCTATACTATATCTCACTCAGGTACTCAAATTCTATTTTACGCATTGTCGTTTGGACAAAGACATTGCCATTGTCGCTTGAGAGTAGATAAATAAAGATGAAGCAGATAAATGGATAGCAGAGTTTCAATGTTTGAATAAGTAAATCATACGGAAAAACAACACGAAGATCGATGAGAACAGAACAATTTATTTACGCAGATGGAATGAATTTTGGAATTCATTTCTGATTAGAAACTGTGATTGTACGAGTTCTGATTATATTTCACAAACCACAGATTCGAAAAAAAAGTGTCCACTTATCAGTATATTCCGAAAACGAGCACAGTAGTTAAAAAAATAAAACAAAATTCTAAATTTAGATATATACAGCTGTTTCAATTAAAACAAATCTGATAATTTTTGGGGCATGGACAGCTGTTGTTGTTGATCTGAAATACCTCATTGGCCACTCGTTACTCTTAAGAGAAAGTAGGTCAGTTTCTGACAGATATTTCACGAAAAACCCAATAAAACGTCCCCCTAGTCAACAAGATTGACGGAATTAATTGGAAAATAACCATAAACCTTCAACGCTATTCAATTCGCTTTCAGTTCTCGAAATATAGTTCTGTGTCTCAAAATCAAGAAAAAAATTGAATGAAACTTATGCTTCATTAAATTGAAAAATTGTTTGTAGGGGGGTAGTCGTCTACTTTCACGATGAGAAAAGTTTTTTTCTTTCATACTCCTATTAGGTTTCTTGAAAAGAATGATTATAACTGAATACTCACAATTAATCTTACTAATTTAACGCAAAAGTTACAACTCTCTTAAATGGAACAACGAGCAAATAGAGCGTATGCGGGGAGAAGAAAAAGACGAAGAATACGCTTTTATAGTAGTTAGAGCGAACAAGAGCTGCGGGCCGTGATGGAAAATTTTCTATTGCAAAAGAGACAAAATTGGATGAAGAACAGCTTGAAGTGTTGAGAAGGAATAGAAACATAGTTTAAAGCTGCAATACTGGAAAAAAATGAAAGAGAATGTTGAAGTTCGGAAGCAAACGAGATTGAACAATACTTACTAGACAACTCAGTACATAAATGCACTCAGTGCTCACTCTCTTCACTTAAAATGTGTTTCAATTCTAGCAACACATGCAACAGTTGCATTAAGTTAAAATAATTGGATTCCAAACGGAAATAATGCATTGCATCTTACACAGAATCACGAAACCGTAACAGATTGCTTTCAATTCATTTTGAAGCTTTTTCATTCATTTGAAACTGAACTAACAACCTCTAAAAGAAAGAGTGGCAGAAAAAGTTTTCTTTGAAAAAACATTTTGTTATTCACATAATTTGCAAAAACCGTCGAAAATTATAAGAATCTGGGATAAATATAATTCAATCGAACAAGTTTTGAATTCTGAAGACAGGAAATAGTGGACGCTTTGAACGATCATCACACGGAAACGTTGACATTTAGCTCACATTTCTATGTATTTAGTGTCATTAGGCATGCATAAATAGGGTTCAGAATATATTTCAAATATAATGAATTTCCTCTTATTCAAGAAATAGAAAGAGAATTTGTTCTTTCAATGAAGATGAAAAGATGTTGATTGATCAATTTCAAGCAGCAGATGATACTCTCACTTGAGAAAAAGAATCAAGTATTAAATATGACATGTGCAAGGCGCAGATATGTATGCATTTTAAGCCAAGAATAGAATCAAATCGTCGAAGAGTAGTATATAGAAGCATTAAACAACGATGTATTAATGTTTGTTCACAGCAGAAGAGTTGAAAAGTATTATGTTTAATAGTATTATGAATATAATACTATTCAAAAAAAGTGCTCGAAACCATTGATTGTCATAATGGAGTGATTGATCAGAAAACTTAATTTTAAAAGCAGCTGTTGAAACAAGTTCTTTCTCAGTCACAAGAAAACAACTGGAACTTCAAACTCTATTGGAAAAATTTTCAACAAAAAGAAAAGAGTTGAGAAGAGAAATAACATTAGAATCCAATGAAAGACTTATTGTTATCAACAATGCGTTTGATTATTACAGCGTAAGATGTCGTTCGCCACATATGCAAAACACTGCGAAGTTGTTACAGTGTAAAAGCTACGCCGCCTTAAACAATTAAAGGCGGCGTTTTCAGTTGTTCACATTTAGAAAGTAGATTCAAGAAGGATGAAATTCCATCAATAAATCTTGGTCGAATGGTTAGAATATTTGCGATTGAGCACAATTTATGAGAGAAGTTCTTTTCTTCGGAACAACAGGTGAGATTTGTTCATTACAGCTGTTTCTCTTCATAAATACTCTTTACAAAATATCGACATATTGGAATACAATATAATATTTTACTCCCATCAGAATTTATGAAAAAAAACATGAAAGTAAAGACAGGAACAATATATTATTTCCTTTGGAGCATAATTGTTCTGCAGAGGTACCATGCTGTAACGCTTGGCCATTAGAACAACGGATAGCAACTAACTAAAGTACTTAGGGTTTGAAATGAAGAAACAAAGAAATATCTGTTTTTACTTCAAGAAATATTTCCACATTTATTTTATCTTTCCATCTCTTCAACCTTTCACTTACATTTCCACTCTCTTTGTCTTTTAACGTTTTTCTTTCTTGCCTTTTTTGATCTTTCATTTCTCTTCACTCAGTTATGCTTCATCCAGCCCTTTATTCCGACATAGAAAAATCGGTTTTGAAAAAAGGTTAAACAACTGTTTTTTCTCGAACTTTGTCATTCACAGATATACCTGCATTGAGAAACAATCATAAACGATTTTGTTATTGATTTGATACCAACATTATTAAGTAATAACATACTCTATCATCATCATACATTATGATTTCAAAGTGAAAAGTTGCATTGATTTTGAATTAAATATGGAAAATCAGTGAAAAATGATAAATTTCAATATAACAGAGAAGTCATACAGAAAGAAAACGCGGAACAAGAGAATAGAGTCGAAAAAATGTTGTTGCGGCTTTCCAATTTCTGAGAGAATCTTAAATTAGTTGGCGTCTTTCATTATAAGTGACTTAGGAGAAAAAAGCTTTCGAAAAAAGTAGGAAAGTATTTGTTTCGAAAGAAATAGAATGAAAAACTTTGGAGAACACTTCTCTTGAGCTTTATTTTACGACGAGAATGATTTGAAAAAAGCAAAATTTTTATTTTGTAACTCAAATCTAATTTTGTTGAGTTTGAAAAAAACATTTCTGAAAAAAAATGAAGCGATGAACAAATGGGATATGTTACAAAAGTTCGATTCGTTCCTTATTGATCAGAAAAAGAATACAATCAGAGCAACGAAATTCAGATTTCGTGAGAACAAAGATATCGAGTGAAGCCAAAACGAAAGCAATATTCGTCCAAGGATGGCGCGCGAGGATCGGTATTCTTTGAATAATGGAACGAGAAACCTCACAAATGTTTCTAAGTTACGTATAAGCTGAATATATTGGAATCGTATATGGTTTCACATCAAAGACAAAAAGACAGAGAGGGATGATATATGTTCTGAGTACGTCGATTTTGTATAACTTTCAAACTTTCCTTGAAACTGGAACGCTCTAAGTCGTCATCCTGAGTAAAATTATAGTTCAAAAAAATTGAAATTTTGTTTGGAATTTTGTAATATCAGTTTTAAGGTAGAAATGTTGAGCAGTTATCGAAATGTAATGTCAAGTAATTGTCAATTGCTTTGAGTGGAGTGAGTGCAGAATGCGAACAACAAGTTTCTGCTTTGCTCCATGAACCATTCATAATTGTTGAAAAGAACTATTTGCGCTCGGATGAAATTGTTAATTGGGAACTGCAAGTTTTAAGCTACATGTTTCCAGATGAACTGTCACGTACACAAGTTGAGCAACAATGTCACATGAACTACATTACTAGTTCTCTTCGGTTATGCAATTTGCAAAATTTTTTCATTCGATTCTTAAAATCAAAGTGAGCTGAGAAAAAGGCTATCAGCAAACTCAGAAAGTGACACTGAAGAAAAAAATAATAAGAATTCCCAGAATGGGAGGAAGCCATATTTATGCTCATAACCGTTGAGAAAGTATTCTATTCTAAGCTGTTTCTTTCTTTCATCCCTTCCCCTTTTTCTCTCTTTCCCTCTTTTCTCTTTAAACAACAGACTTCATTTAGTTTCTCTTCTCCTGCCTCTGTAGTGGAAAAAAAAGAGAATAACAATATCCGTGCCTCACGCAATTGGTAGAATGATGAATGAGATCATTTTGAATGCTTGATATATGGATGCATTTTAGTATGTCTTAAGAGTTATGTCAGCAATTTCGTCACAAGTATCTGACTGTCCAGTTAAAAAATCGGAACCTGCAGTCATAATCGTCGACAGCTGTCGTATAATGAGACATTCGAGATGTGCTTATGCTACAGATAAAATTTTTTACGTGACAAGCGAATAGTCTACTTGATGTATTATTCATTCCATACTTTCTTTGCATACTCCGGAAACAATGTGCATATATTCATACCAAAACAGATGAAAATTGAGAGATCAGAAACAGACACGTGATCATATCAACTGTATGAGAGTTTCCAACTCACTTAGAATGCCTAATGATTTTTAGGAAGAATACGAAACATTTCTCAAGTTTCAAAAGTATCAATTAGACGCATGCATAATTTTATTAGAAAATAGTCAATTTTTTGGTTCCATCACAATACAATGAGTATCTGAACGTATGACTTAATTATGATTCAGTTATAATTTAGAGATCTTTTCAAGAAGAATTGAATCTTCAAAACAGAGGTATAGAAACACTAAGTGACAAAACTAGACGCCTCCAATATTCTTGAATAGCTGGGATGGAGAAAGGATAAGAAAGCAGGTTGATTGAAACAAACCTTTTCCTCTTCTTCATTAGCATCTTTGTTTTTGCGACATACAGTTCCCATAACTTTGATTCATATCATCGAATTGGCAGAGTTATAGTTATAATTAAAAAATAGTCGAAGCAGCTATGAGAGAACCGAGAAATGACTGAATTTTGAAATCGCCTAATATGTGCCTTAAGGGCATTGTGCATTGGTTTTCCAACAAAACGGAAATGCAGAAATATTCTACTGGACATTACATGGGAAAATCCATTTCCGCTTGAAATCTGAATGCATGAAAGCAAAATTAATTCCCTTAGGAATTAACAGGATATACACTGTGTGTGAAACGGGCTTTGAATCGATGTTACAAAATGTTTTAAACTTCTTATGATTTATAATTTCAACCAAACATCATACTGGAATATCTCGTTTAAATCCCTGAGGCTATTGACACAGTTCGTTCTATGAACCGTTTCATTAATATTCATATTCTCAAATAGCTATACTTCGAGCAAACATACGCTTTTAATATATCGCAAATGAAAAGAAAAAATGTTCAAGAATGAGTAGTCAACTATCTAAACAAAAAGAGAGATATGCAGCTACACTTTTTATCCCTCACAGAGGGCATTATATAATGGACATAAGAAGGTCAATTAAGTCTCTCTCAGAGAATTTATTTATTTTTACAATTAGTAAAAAGCGAGAAACAATGTGTGTGATGTAATTTCATCTGATGGTCTTGTTCAAAAATGAATTGATAGAATGATTCGATATCGAAATGTCGAATAAAAAAAATTATTCAAAGTGAAAATCACTTGAGAAGTATGCAAATAGTTATATAAGCTTCGCTGAGTTTGTCAGTCATTCCAGCTTTCAGCTTGTCTTTGATGAGAGAGACTAATGAATTATTCGAAGATAGTCACTATGGTCACACAATATGAGCTGTAGGTATTGAAAAGTGGCTCACAAATGCAATATTCATTCCAGCTCGAACCAAATGCAAGTTAACATACGAGTTATATTTTGAGTGATTTTTTAGGTTGGCAAATAACTGCGACAACCAGAAATGAGTTCAAATGGAAAAATTTCATATAGCTTTAGATCAGTTTAAATCATTCTACTGTTGTCAAATATTATCAAAATTCAACTATTCCTAACGAGTTTTTAGTCAAAATGAATGAATTAAAGGCTCAGATATAATATTTGGAAGATATTGTTCTTGGGAAAGCAAGAAGTTACAGATAATTAACAGATCTCGAGACTTATTGCCCTTCAGGAAGACAGATGTTTCAAAATGTAGAATGTGAACAAACAGATTCAGATATGTGGATGAAGCGTGAAAACAGAACAAGTAAAGAAAATTTTAAATCAGAAAAAAGAAAAAACATAGTGAGAACACAAAGTAAAAAGAACAAAATATGTAATCTGAATTAGAGGTTTACTTATATCGAAAACAGAATAGAACAAATGTAATAAATGACGAAAAAGTCCGAAAATAAGAAAAAAGGGTTTAGAATAGAGAAAACAGCCACACGGAAAAAAATTATTAGACATTAGAATTAATTGAATGATGAAGACAGATTAGAATAAAAAGCAGGCTCGATGTTCATTTCGTTTAAGGACGATAAAATGAATGAACATCAGAATTCAGAAAAAAAATGAAGCAGAGAAGGTTTGAATAAAAAAAACGTTTTATGGAGACTTCAGAGTCATTGTTTGTCACTCTTCTGTTTAATATACAAAAAAAAGAAGAAAAAATGAGGAGAATATGTATTTATTTTTTATACGTAGATATTCATAATAGAATGCAATTTCAATTTCTTTCATAAATCATGAATAAACGCTCAATCAGGGTGAATAGATGGTAGAAATAGAGGAAAAAAATTATTTTATCCATCTTAGTCACGGATGTGAAGCAGACAAAGAGCTACATGACACTAGGGACAAACAACTAACGTAGTGAACTATATGCTTTAGAACGTTTTGTTTACATCTGTTTTTTGAACGAACCCATTTCTGAAGAAGTTTTGAGTTAAAAAAAAGCTCATTTAACTGCATTTTATGTTTGCAGTAAATAAATATGATGGAGCATCCAATGATAATGACGGGAAATAAAATGTTATGTTAAGAAAGAGTCAAAACACAAAGCGATCTAGACAACAAAACAGAAGAAGCAAACGGAAAAAGTTACGCACAAAGACGTTAAGTTTGATGTTGTAAAGAAGAAAACTTCTTTCACATAGTTGTTCAAGACTCTCCTTGTTCATTTCCACAGTCTGATTATGCATGAAAACGACAGCTTTTCGTTGAATCTTTCACAAAAACAAGAAAAATTATAAAAACATATTTTTCTTTTTTTGAAATTTCTTTTCTCACACTTATTACACATTGTCTTCATCCTACCTTAACAAAGGCCTCAAAGAAAAACACTAGACGGCAGTTCTGTGAAAAGCAAAGGAAAATGTTATGAAGATGTTCTGAACTATTGTAAGCTATATTTGTTTCTAAGTATGTTCTAGCCGATTAGTTTTTGTACTACGTTTAAAGAAGAAGTTGAAGAAGCTCATCATCATTGTGTACATGTACATATTTTCAAGAGAAAATAGAAGAAAAGTGTGAGTATCTCTTAAGCACCTCTTCAGATCAAAATGAAAACTGAAGCAGTTTTCTTGATGCTACATACTTTTTTTTTTTCGATTGCAGAGTCTTAATTTTCATACTGTTTTTAAATATTTCAGAAAACTGCTGATGGGATATGGAGAACAAGATAAAACTATTTTGTAATAGATATGGAATCTCTGATCATGTATGATAAACCAAATGCGTCTATCTAATTATTCCCCTCCCCCCCCTGATTCTTGCTGCATGCTGAATGCGAAAACACATCAATTTTCTAGAAATGTATTTTAGTTCAGAGTTACATACGTTCCTCGAAATGAGAAACAATAATTGTTGGTGAAATTCAGTAACGGAAAAATTCTTCAAAGATTATGAAATTTGTTGTCATGAACGGCTTCTTTAGTTATTTAAAATTAGATGACAGCAGGAAAGAAAAAGCAAGAAATTTTTTTCAGTTTTGAAGAATGAGAGAAAAGGTATTTTGCATATCGATGAGTATATCGATGTGAACTAATGTGATGGAAGTAGCTTTCATTTTTCTGATTCAGTATGTATCTATTATGAACAACAACTATAATGTCTTGGGAATGGAAAGGAAAGTGGAAAGCAAAACTAAAGTCATAAGCACGATCAAGCTCATTAGGAGCCTTAACTGACTAACGAAAACTCTGAGAGGCCGGAGAAATCCCAAGCGAAAAGAAAGCAAGACATAACGCAAAAGTGAGAGACAGTCGAAATTCTCGTCAACTAAAAAGCTTGGATTTAGTTGTGAGGAGTTGGACCCGCTTCCATATTCCCAGAACTGACTATTGCCGTTTGTTTCATTTTGAAGACATTCAATGTTGAAAGCTAGCAAACGCGCGTTGTTGGTGGATTGTGAGATCTTTAAATATAAACAAAAGTAATTCAATAGTATCGACCAACAAGGACAATTTCTCAGCAAAAGAAATAGATTAAGTTTGTGGCGTCATAAACTATGAACAGGAGAATGTTGAAAAAGAAAGATTAACAAAGGAAATGGTTGATGAAGATTCGGAAATGAACAAAAAGTTTCGACTTCAAAAGACTTACTAGAACCAATATGCTAAAAACTTCCGGAGAAAGATTATTTCATTTGAAAGAAGTATTCCAAACACAATGTTACGTACATCTCATAAAACGAAATATAGTTTCAACATTAGTTAAAAGTACAGAGATCATTACTATTCAACAAATTCGTAATTAATTTTTACTCATACTATTATTAATTTCGACGACTCATAACTACTACTTACAGAATAGCTAAAAAAAACTGTCGGGTAAAATGTATCTACTACAATTTGTAATATTGTTCCGCATTCCTATATTATAAAGGTTCTTCATTTGAAATATGGAGAGCAGAGTTATTTGGAATCGTTCTTAAGGCCATTATAACGAAAGTGATGAGAAATTTTCTTAATTTTTTCCTAAGATAAGCATAAAATTTGTTCTTCCAGGTTCAATAAGGTTCTAAACTCCAAAGATAGCTGAGCGGATAAACAACAAATTTTTTTTGTCACGTGTAGCTTCAACCTCAATCGATCAAGTGCTTGTTTATGTGAACTTTCATCTTTCCTTTTTTCTCAAATTTTCAAAAGTGTCTTTTCAACTATTATCATCAGTCCACTCCAATTCCAGCAGATGATAAGTCAAAGAAATGAAAAGCCTTTTCAAACCGCTCATTGTTCAAAGACTCTACGGAGAAGAATGCAAGAACGAAGGATGAATAATAAAGCAAAACTATGCCAAAACGTTTATAACAAACTATTCTCTAATCTCGTAGAAACATCATTCACTCATAGAACCGACAACAAAAGGTATCAAAGATGCAGACAGATGATGCACAGAGAGAATATTACATATAGATCATTCGTGTTCCCTTCTCGCTGTCGTCATGACAACCATAGAGTTGGATAGCAAAAGGGAAAGGTAACCAAAAGCTATCCACAACACACCGCTTTCTTATCACCTTGCTTTTTGACGTGTTGTTTGAAATGACATATATGTTTCAAAATATATTCCTTATATCTACCGTTACTCACTCTGCTATCATAAATATACCTAGCCGTAGTGAGCGTCAAACATCAGCGAGTGAGTTGTTCAAACAACGTCTTTGAAATTTAACTTTGAATAGAAAACAGAAATAAAAAAGAGAAGTTTCAATTCAATTTAGGAACTTCCCTTTGGATAGATACCATCAGTTCACTCAAAACCTTCTATAACTTCGATATGAAAAGCTAATATATATGAATGATTAATTTATGATCGAATGATTATTCAAAAACAATTTCCAAGCTTAAACAAAAAAAAACTTTACCAAGTCTTGGTCAATTATAATACAAGTGAATAGTAAACAGCTCTTTTGATCATGATCATTTTTCAGTTTCTGATAATATTAAAAGTACCGTCAATTATGAAACCGCGATGGGTATGGTTTATCATGATTTTAGTTTTTAACCGTATTTCAGAAATCTCGGTTTCGACTTCGAAGCTAGGAGAAGAGATTAGCGAAAAACTAGCAATGGTTGTTCATGAAGCGGTTCTAAGTAAATGGGCGAATCATATCAACAGTACTGTGAATACACTGGATTTGACTCATGTTGGTCCCGTTTCAGTGAAGGTTTGTGAATAACATCGATCAAAAAATTTGAACTGAACTAGAAACAAAACATGGGAAACTGATAAATAAGCGATAAAAAACAGCGCCTCTTTCTGTATATCGAAAAATTGCAATGAAATCAACACAATTTTTCAATTGTATTGAAAAAACGGAAATTCAGAGCTTCACAGCTTAATTGGATTTATTCCTTTCAATGAGCCTTTCAAATATGGTCGAAGAAGTTAAATTAATTAAACGTACTCCAGTTTTAAAATCTCAATGAGCATAAAGTGAAATAGATTACTAGCAATTTACAAAAAAAGTGCCGAAGTAACATACGAGAAGAAGTATTTGTGAAGAAATAAGTATAAAAGGAAATTTTTTTCATGAATATCTCGCTGTAGTATCTATTGAATTTTTTCACGAGATGAATAAAGCTTTGACAGCATATAATAATGTATAACATTCAACAGATAGAAGAGATGAAGAAAAAAAAAGGAAGAAAGATGAAGTGATCGAGTGTAATAGAGAAGAAAAATGAATGAAATTGTTGTAACAAGAACGTGAGTATATGAATACGAGCTTAAAACTGCCAAGTATAAATAACATAACTCCTGAAGAAAGTGTGAAGGAATAAAACCATTTTATAGCCCATAGACAAATGAACAAGACTTGAGTGGAATTCATACAATATTCATCAGAGCATTATTCACAGATAAAACTTTATTTTCATAAATGAGCTTCTGTGATTATTAATGAGAGAACAATTGAAGAAGCAGTATTTCTTGTACCAATTAAAGGATAGTTGAAAAAATTTGTTAAAATAAATGAAGTTAATTATTGTTAATCGGAAAATAGGAAATTAGTAAGAGAATACGAGGAAGTCAATTAGCCCATGGCTACAAAAAGATTTCAGGCGTGGAAGCGAACATTATTCATTTTTCAGATAGAGGCTGTTGAATATGAAGAGGATATAGCGAAAATTAAATTTATCAGCTATTGGAACGGAAACCCGATTCCAGCACAGGTAACATTACTTTGTTTTTTCTATGGCTGCATACTAAATTTAAACAAAACTATAATGGTTATGAAAGATAGATAAGAAAAGCTGCCAATATAAAGATTTCATACTCTTATAGCAAGAAATTCAGAGATAAACCATCGAACGCTCAGATTATGTTATAATTTCGAATCGTTCTTTCTCATTCACGCTGAGATCATCACGTAACTGTTTAGATTGTTACTCAAGATTTGGCTCAGCTCAACCTCAATCGAATTGCTAAAACTCTCGGATATCCAGTTCACAGAATAAGTAAGTCATCGTTATTCTTCTTCAAAATCAATAATTGTATGTTATACGCATAATGAAATCTATATTACAGCTACATATTCAACTTCCGAGTCTTCTTTACAGAAATGGTGGATGATAGGTTTTTAAGAAACTACAGAATAGTGCATATAAAAAAAATTTCTTTAAAGTTCTGTTAGCAGCATGTGGATTAGTCATAACTATTTTTGGTTTCTTCATTATATTCATTTTTATTAACTGCGATCAATCAAAAAGTCAACTACTCCATCTCAACCAGCGTAAAGTTCATAATGTTTACAGTAGTTCGGCTGAGCCTCGAAGGTAATTCAAGAGTGCGATGAGCACTTCTTTCATGAAAACAAAAAGAGAGATGCAAAACATTTTGAAAACTAATGACAAAAATCATAATACGAGAAGACAATGAGAGAAACAGCAAAACTCACAGCGGATGCTTTTTTTCTATGCTGTTGTTTCCCACTTGTAGAATTCTCGTGTTGTTTCCACAATTCCATGTAATTGAAAGTCACTGTTCCAGATCAAACTTGATGGAGTTATCAGTTCAGAATGGTCATGAAATTCTGAACAAAATTTCACAGTTAAGGTCAGAAATGGATCAAAAGTGTCAAGACAACAAAAAAACGAATGACAAAAAAACCGGTAGGTTATGTCTTTTGTGAAATAATACAGCGTCATTCTGCATTTAATTTCTTTCGGGAATAGTTCACAAATATAAGATGCTTCTGGCAAGGTCACGAAGCCAGTTTTGTTTTCTAATTCTCTAGTAAGAGTAAAGGAGTAAAAGACTTTATTCTTAAAGATCGGAAAGAAAGATAAATGAGTGTAGTGTTGGAATCAAAATATTTCGAAAAAAAAATGAAGAATATCATTTTTGATTTGAAATTTCATTCTTCACTGTAGAATATCACAATGAAATGTGAGCCACTTATTTTTTCATTTAAAAAATCAGCTAGCTTTTCAGTAAAAAAATGAGAAGTAGTATAGCAAACCCAAAAGTTGTGAGGATCAGATCATATACTCATCCGGCGATGTTCACCATAAAGAGATGATATGTAAGAATTCAGGGAATAGTTTCATGGAAGGATTCAAATGAAGCAATCCCATGAGAGATATTTAGTTATATCTGCAATATACTGAGCTCAGAACTCTTTCACAACTATCACAAAACAATTTTGAAAACTGTTTCTCTTTTCTCAGAATGAAATTCTCTTAAAATAGTTATAGGTTTGAAGTTACATTCCCCCTGCAAGTGTTTCTATGCAGATTTTGAAACTGCTGAGAAGAAAAACAAGATGAAATTGGACCTACCTTCAAAGGTTAGATATGATTGAAAAATAAGAAAAAAAATAATTTTTTCTTCAAAAAACAGATCACTGTTTCGTCTCAAACCTTCTTTGTTTTGTTCCATCACATTTTTTATTGTTCTGGCGTAATTTGAACTCATGTTTTGTATTGCTATGATGAGAAAAAGTTCTTTATTTAATCTAGTTTTTTTCAGAGCACAATAATCGAAAAAAATGAATTGGAGGGGTGAGTCGAATCTTAAAGGGGAAGTGACATAAATTATGATTTTAGGCAACATGTGACAGTTGATAAATGGAACGTGTCTGATATTCAGTTTGATAACAATTATGTCAGGCGTGAAGATCGTCCAAAAACAGCAGCGACGAAAAGAGAATCATCTCACGTTCTAGGTGAAACTTATATTTTATGGATATCTCTAATACAAGTTTTGAAGACGATATTGAAATACATGGAACTGGAGGATTTGGACATTTCAATCCTTACTATGCTGGAGATAAAGCTCATGACATAATGAATCGAATTATTGAAGAAGTAATTAATCAGCACGGATCATGAGAGTTATTCGTTTCAAATTATAGGACGAAGTGGATGCTCTCGGATCTGCTAACAATCATCCGAAACCTTCGAATTGTCATGTTGATCACGATATTCACATGGATTGATTGAAAACTGATGCATTTTATTATTTACTATTTAATCTGTCATGATAAGACCATTTCATAAAGTTTCGTATGAATATTTCAACAGTCACGTTGGATCCATTTGCTAAGTTTACTATAACTAACAGCATTATGTTATAAAACGATCGAGGAATTTTTCGCTCTGCAATTTCAACATCCTGTTAGTTTTAGGTATACACACTAGAAACGTTCTTTAGAATCTTGCTTATTCTTTCTCTTGTCATATTTCAAGTGATATATGTTAATTCAAGTTTTGCTGCAGCTGCTTTTTTTGAAAGTGTTTATATTTCATGAATTGAAAGTAGAAATCGACTATAAAGCGTTTAATGGTTCGAAAATTTTGAAAAGAAGCGCTGAAGTTTTCCGAATCACTACTAACGATACTAATTTTATGGCAAAATGTGCTTTTTACGCTGTCGGAATATGAAGTTTTAACGATTACTTTCAAGAATTCATTTCCATCTTCTCTCGACATGAAAATCGTATTCATTTTCATTGCTGTTTTTTCTTTCATGATCAAGGTATGACTTCACTAATTTTCTTTAATTTCAATGAATGTTTGTTCAGATTGCAGCAGAAAATGAAAATCTCCCCGATCCATTTGATATGCCTGTGATTCCTGAACATAAAGGGTATTACCATGATATCTTAGCAAGAAAGAGTGGGTAATAAAATGATACCAGAATAAAGAACCTGTTTCAGTTACAAAGTTTACAACTTTCGAGAAGCGGTGCCGTTGGAAGCTGTGCAGTCCTAAGCGCAAAAAATATAGAGTTACCATGTTTCCCTGACTATTGATGATATTAATGTTCAATATGCACATTCCTTTGATGTTTCTTTAACTATCATCGTTATTTCGAAGGCATTATGCTTTGTGGCATAGTAAACATTTTTTGACAGCCCTCAGCCATAGTGATTAGTTTTACCTCACATATATAACAGAGTATCAGGATAAAAATGTGAGATAACAAGACCATTCCATCATCGAACTTTTCATCTTACTGCTCATGATCTACGATATATTTATATGACTGAAAACTACATTAGAAAAAAACGAGCCAGATGAAGACGGGAAAAAGTGAACAGAATAATTTATTATATTTTAAACTAATATCATTCAAGCTAAGCGCAAATAACTGAAACGAAACAAATACAACAAACTCAGGAAATAGAAGAGATTCAACGACGAAACTCTAACAATTAACTAAATGTGTTGAACAAGTACACAGCTCCATGAATAGGTCCGTTAGAGATTCTGAAAGATCAGGAGAAACAGAGGTAATGCTCGATGGAAGGTGTAATATATAATTTTTTCATTAAATCTGAATAAGACACTAGGAAGTTTATGCTTCTGACGATCGTAGGCCATCATCTCCAACTATCTACAACCTACTTGTAACAAACCACAGTTCGTTACCGTAAAAAAAGGAAGAAAAATCAGTCAGACACGCCTTGCTTCATCTGCTTTGATTGTTCGTTCAAAACTAAATGCCTAGTTGAATAGTTCGATATTTCTGATATAGGATATCATTGGACTTGTTCAGAAAACAGAAGCATTTTTAAAAGTGAACAGAAGGGAGCGAATGAATTCGAGAAGACTTTTTCACAAAACATTTTGCATATTTTCAGCATTTTTTTTCAATATGAGAGGATCAGCTAATTAGCATAAATTCTTTCGGAAAATCATTTTTGTGTAGACATGTTTATAAAGTTTTCTTTGAGATATTACAACGGCTTCATCATGCGACCTTCAAAGTGTTCCGCCGTAAGCTACAACGATCATGCTCGAAATTTTGATACGCCCTGTGAAAAAACTAGAAAAACCCTAAGGAGAAGTCTATAAGAACCATCAGCTCGTTCCGTTCGGACATAAGAGACATATGGAGCATGCGAGATCCAGACAGCCGAGGTCATTAGACATACAGACCAGCTGCATATATAAGCCTCAGATTACTCGACTCGGGGGAGTGAGTGAGCCTGGGTTAACTAACGATAGATCCTAGTCAATGACCACGTAACCTGACGTTACTCTAGAGGCTCACGCCTCAAGGATGAATCACCGTAAGGTTAATATAGAATCTTCCATCATATTCTTGTTATAGCCATTGTACTTGTCATAATAATAATCACGTGTCGATCAAGTCAGCATTTTCTCATATCCTCGTTGTCACTCGGATCCTGTGCTCTGACCCTTAAACCGTAATAAACATTATAACTAAGACACTGTCTTTATCGGCATTTCTGTTCACTCATTCCGCTACACCCCAGTCGTCGACAATCCTTCTGTAGGAGGTCGTCCGACTAATGAGTGTGCCTATATAATACACCACGTATCCACCAACAGAACGAGCTTCTCCACTACGTTGGTTCATCCATCTGGTAAGATCTACTTTTATTCAAAACTTTCTCTCTTAACTTTTCCGGAAAACGCACAACTTCTTTACTCTCCTTCATAACGCTCAGGAATCCTTTCTCTAGTCTGAACTGATTCACCAGAAAATTGTTTCGAAGAGTCTTAACCACCTTATTTGAGTTCAACTCTCTTCCTTTTTTATCATAAAAAAAACCTCTTTGAACCATACGTCAGCTGTATAAGCGTTTTCCTACTCGGTTCGATCGATCGTGTCTGCCCCTGCTCTAGTATCTCAAGAAATGACAGAAAAGCTACCACTTGAAAAGTTGATTCGGATGAAAAAGAAACCTGTGGGTATTACTCGGAAAGTAGACGATGAAGCTAAGAAAAATAGAGGAAGACCGCGGAATCAAAAGAAGTCCAGGGATGGTGATAATGTGTTCTGATGTTCTTAAGTTTGAGAAATAATCAACAAATCAATCAACCCGCATTTTTAGTTTGTTGTAGTTACAGATAACTCTACCAGATCGAACCCCCGCTCAACGCATCAGCTACCCGATTTGATAGACCTAAGATGTATTCAATTTATAGGTCGTACGCACAAAGTCTTATAGCCCATCGAGGGACTCGGTTAGACATTACAGTCGATGAAAACAACGCTAGAAGGGGTTGATGATCTGACTTAACCTTAACTTTCAGACCATAGATAAAAGGGTGAAATCGTTTACAGCCTTGCACCATGGCCAGCTCCTCCAAGTCTGTGACTGAGTATTTCCTCTCACACTTAGTCAGAGACTTGGAGAAAAACGTGATCGGGTGACCCATCACTTTTGTGTTGTGTCAACACCGCTCCTATACCAATTGTACTAGCGTCGGTGTAAAATACCAGAGGCTATGAACTTTCTCGAAGGGAGGAAGAATAGAAAAAATCTCTGAAGATAATTTCCAAGAAATTAATCCATTTCGTGTTCTAGCTGTATTTTGTTTTCGAATCATTACTTTTCCGGAGAGAACTGAATGAATCGGAGTCTTATTTCTTATAAACGTTTTCAGGAACTGAATAAATCGGAGTCTTATTTACTTTTCTGCGGATGTATTCATTAATCGATTTAAGAGGTTGCAATAAAATATATTCCAACAGATTAACAATTTTAATAGTTGTGAACGGATGTTTTCCACTTTTCTGTCTAATGCATTTCCGATAAAATGGTTCACAATCACTTAGTAGAATTTTCAATGGATAATAGGATGAGATTTCCGGTGCTGCCTCTAGAAAGATGTCATCAAATTATTATTTTATTTTTCTCCATCGTTATGTATGGTCTCATCATTGATAATATAGTAACTTGTATCCGAGAAAAATATGGTTTGGACGCATGGAATGAGATAAAGGTTAGTTGAACATATTGCTTCGAATATATCAACAGATAAAATAAATTGAACTTATTCAGTATGAACTAGTTTTTTTATAGTATGTATCTGGATTATCGCAAGATGCCTATGGAATGGACGAAATTTATTCTGAAGGATTAGCTCACAAATTAATTTGGCATGTCATGATGTAACAAATGACACTATTGACGCGATTCTTAACGACGTGGGCAGATCTTTTTATAAATTCCTCGCAAAATATGAGTTTCACAAAGTTTCACATTTTGTCATTTCTTTGTTCATTCTGTTTTTGACAGATTGTCAGAGTGCTTGGAAGAACTTTTCCCCAGTTTTTGAATGGATTAGACAATCTTCATGAATACTTACGATTTTCTTTTCCGAAGTTGAAACCTCCATCTTTTTATTGCGAACACGAAAGCCGAACAGGACTGACACTCCATTACAGGTGTGAAAAGAAAAGTAAAGAAAAGTAGTTCCAATTAAGAAGCAAAAGAAGAGGATTCTTGCATTATGTTCAAGGACAGATTAAAAATATCGCGAAAGAGTTATTCGAGACAGACGTCGAGATAGAACTTCTTGATCATGAACAAGATAATAGTATGGAACATGTGATCATGAGACTACATTTCAATAATATTCACTTCATTCGTCATGTAAGAAAGCATTCAATTTTTCAAGCGATTAAATGCTTTCCTAGGATCGTACATATCATAATCAACTGACTCATTTGAGCAATGAAATAAGAATAACGTCGGATATTTTTTTCGATATTTTCCCTTTCATCATAGTATTCAACCGAGGAATGAGGATACGGTAAGTGAAAAATGATGCCGTGTTTAAATTTTAGTAGAAATGTGGGAATTGGATTATTGCGCGTGATGTCAAACCTTGTTGGGAAAAAAATAAATCAACAATTTCTTCTGATGAGACCATTCATACGATTTCGTTGGGAAGAGGTATGGAAAATAATATTTTGAACTGAAATTAAACTTAGATAATGCTTCATTCAAACAATATCTTTGAACTTATGTCGAATGACCCTATTATTGACGAAGACGATGAATCTTTTACATATAAGCACAATGATCCAGATCAAAGTTAGCATAATATCCATATGATGATCAATGTTTTTCTTGAGTGACTGAGATTCGGTCCCGAATGACAGAAAAGGGGAAAGAAAAGTTCTTCAGTTTGAAGGGACAAATGTTCTACATGAAAGTTTGAAATTGAAGTTGCTACCCTAGTCGATCCACTTTAGAACACATAATTTCAGAATTTCGAATCTGTATCAATAGTTTTCACGGATGTTGTTGGTTTTACGAACATATGCAGCGCTATCGAACCTTTAGAAGTTGTTGATCTTCTAAATCTGATGTATACCAAATTCGATGGAGTTATTGATACTCATGATGTTTACAAAGTTTTGTTTTTTTTAAAACACAATCTGATAAACTATTGTAGGTTGAAACAATAGGAGATGCTTATATGGTAGTCTCAGGAGCTCCAAACCGAACTATTCATGACGCTGAGTATGCAATAGATAGTGCCATGTCCTTTATTCGTGAAGTTAAAAATTTGGAGAGTTTCAGAAAAGATGTTGTCATTAATATAAGGTATGTTCATAAAGCAGTTTAAGTTTTGAGCAATTAAATTTAGAGCAGGTGTGCATTCCGGGTCAGTCGTTGCTGGAGTGGTTGGCTTGAAAATGCCTCGTTATTGTTTGTTTGGAGATACTGTGGTTTTAGCAAACGCAATGGAAGCAAACTCGAAGGTGATATCTCATTCATTTCATTATTATCAGTTTTTCAGCCTATGCGTACAAAAGTGAGCCAAGCGACTGTAACTAAAATTGAAAGTTACGAACCTGAACTATTTAATTTTGAACAAACGGATATTGTCGAAGTCAAGGTATTTGCGACAAATTGAAAAAATGAGTCAGATAAATCGTTATAGGGAGTGTCACTACAAACATACTTAGTTTCGGGCAAAAATGGAAACGCAAGAGTACCTACCCCACGGAGCGAAACAGTATCGGACGATGATGAATATGATGACGAATTGGACGAGTTATCGGTTATTTCCACAATTTTTCTTACTATCAATTTTTCATAAATTCTAGAAAAAAGTGAGTAAAGCTCATAGGGAACTGAAGAAAAACAGAGGGAAATCAACATACACACCGGTATCAGACGCCGAGATCGAATCCTTTTCGAGGGCATCGAGAATGTCTAATGTCAATTGACACGAAAATACAATACTTCGATTAATTTCATCCGTCACTCATAAAAAACTATATTTCTGAAACTGAGTCACAGTTGTTCGTGAATTTTTCACTTCAGTAGCTAAGATTTCATTTTTTATAAAAGAAATGTGAACATAGAAAACTAGTATATGAAGATTGTGATTTTCAGTATTCTACTCAGCCTATTTATTTTCATTCATTGAGTGCACATTATACTGCACAACATCATACCTTATTACACAAAGTGAGCATAGGTAGCTTAACACGAGAGTATCGTAGTATTGTGAAAATGAACAGAAACATAAAGAAAAAAGAAAACCGAATATCAATAAGATGATGAATGGGTAGCAGATGACTCAATCAAAACCATGATTTTTGAAAAACACTCACCGACTCTTTAAAGAATGGGAAGAGATCGGATAGTGCGTTCTGTTATGATTTTTAACTTTGATTTTCGACCTTTTTTTAGGACCGACAACGGTATATATCTTCGATATTCCTATTAGAGATTCCCAACTTTGCTCATGATTATCCTATAGTCCTCCGGTCAAGCGGATTTCATGAGATCATCGGTTTCCAAGCATACGGATCAATTATTTTCTTAAATTTTAACAGAACGCACTATCCGATCTCTTCCCATTCTTTAAAGAGTCGGTGAGTGTTTTTCAAAAATCATGGTTTTGATTGAGTCATCTGCTACCCATTCATCATCTTATTGATATTCGGTTTTCTTTTTTCTTTATGTTTCTGTTCATTTTCACAATACTACGATACTCTCGTGTTAAGCTACCTATGCTCACTTTGTGTAATAAGGTATGATGTTGTGCAGTATAATGTGCACTCAATGAATGAAAATAAATAGGCTGAGTAGAATACTGAAAATCACAATCTTCATATACTAGTTTTCTATGTTCACATTTCTTTTATAAAAAATGAAATCTTAGCTACTGAAGTGAAAAATTCACGAACAACTGTGACTCAGTTTCAGAAATATAGTTTTTTATGAGTGACGGATGAAATTAATCGAAGTATTGTATTTTCGTGTCAATTGACATTAGACATTCTCGATGCCCTCGAAAAGGATTCGATCTCGGCGTCTGATACCGGTGTGTATGTTGATTTCCCTCTGTTTTTCTTCAGTTCCCTATGAGCTTTACTCACTTTTTTCTAGAATTTATGAAAAATTGATAGTAAGAAAAATTGTGGAAATAACCGATAACTCGTCCAATTCGTCATCATATTCATCATCGTCCGATACTGTTTCGCTCCGTGGGGTAGGTACTCTTGCGTTTCCATTTTTGCCCGAAACTAAGTATGTTTGTAGTGACACTCCCTATAACGATTTATCTGACTCATTTTTTCAATTTGTCGCAAATACCTTGACTTCGACAATATCCGTTTGTTCAAAATTAAATAGTTCAGGTTCGTAACTTTCAATTTTAGTTACAGTCGCTTGGCTCACTTTTGTACGCATAGGCTGAAAAACTGATAATAATGAAATGAATGAGATATCACCTTCGAGTTTGCTTCCATTGCGTTTGCTAAAACCACAGTATCTCCAAACAAACAATAACGAGGCATTTTCAAGCCAACCACTCCAGCAACGACTGACCCGGAATGCACACCTGCTCTAAATTTAATTGCTCAAAACTTAAACTGCTTTATGAACATACCTTATATTAATGACAACATCTTTTCTGAAACTCTCCAAATTTTTAACTTCACGAATAAAGGACATGGCACTATCTATTGCATACTCAGCGTCATGAATAGTTCGGTTTGGAGCTCCTGAGACTACCATATAAGCATCTCCTATTGTTTCAACCTACAATAGTTTATCAGATTGTGTTTTAAAAAAAACAAAACTTTGTAAACATCATGAGTATCAATAACTCCATCGAATTTGGTATACATCAGATTTAGAAGATCAACAACTTCTAAAGGTTCGATAGCGCTGCATATGTTCGTAAAACCAACAACATCCGTGAAAACTATTGATACAGATTCGAAATTCTGAAATTATGTGTTCTAAAGTGGATCGACTAGGGTAGCAACTTCACAACAGGCTACAGCGCTTTCACCATTTCTCAGCATGTTCGCGACACTTTTTGGGAGCATCTGGTACAGCAGCTGATCGGCACGTCTCCTCTCTGCTTTCAGCTTTACCATGTTTTCTGTCATATTCAAGCTTTTTTGAGCTTCCTGGAAATACTTTTTCCTTTTTTAACATTCATTTTTTCGATATACCTGATGAAGTAGCAGTTTTAGCTCAGCAGCTTGTTGTGTGCTAGCTAACACTAGATCTCTACTACTATCATGTAATGCGAAATCATTAATGAATAATCCAGATTTGTACATTTGTCCCAAGTTGCTCATACTGAATTCAAAAATGTTCCAACTACAAAAAGCTTAAACTACACAGGGATTCCCATGAAACAGATACTCTCCCATTCTTCCATGTAGAACATTTGTCCCTTCAAACTCAAGAACTTTTCTTTCTCCTTTTCTGTCATTCGGGACCGAATCTCAGTCACTCAAGAAAAACATTGATCATCATATGGATATTATGCTAACTTTGATCTGGATCATTGTGCTTATATGTAAAAGATTCATCGTCTTCGTCAATAATAGGGTCATTCGACATAAGTTCAAAGATATTGTTTGAATGAAGCATTATCTAAGTTTAATTTCAGTTCAAAATATTATTTTCCATACCTCTTCCCAACGAAATCGTATGAATGGTCTCATCAGAAGAAATTGTTGATTTATTTTTTTCCCAACAAGGTTTGACATCACGCGCAATAATCCAATTCCCACATTTCTACTAAAATTTAAACACGGCATCATTTTTCACTTACCGTATCCTCATTCCTCGGTTGAATACTATGATGAAAGGGAAAATATCGAAAAAAATATCCGACGTTATTCTTATTTCATTGCTCAAATGAGTCAGTTGATTATGATATGTACGATCCTAGGAAAGCATTTAATCGCTTGAAAAATTGAATGCTTTCTTACATGACGAATGAAGTGAATATTATTGAAATGTAGTCTCATGATCACATGTTCCATACTATTATCTTGTTCATGATCAAGAAGTTCTATCTCGACGTCTGTCTCGAATAACTCTTTCGCGATATTTTTAATCTGTCCTTGAACATAATGCAAGAATCCTCTTCTTTTGCTTCTTAATTGGAACTACTTTTCTTTACTTTTCTTTTCACACCTGTAATGGAGTGTCAGTCCTGTTCGGCTTTCGTGTTCGCAATAAAAAGATGGAGGTTTCAACTTCGGAAAAGAAAATCGTAAGTATTCATGAAGATTGTCTAATCCATTCAAAAACTGGGGAAAAGTTCTTCCAAGCACTCTGACAATCTGTCAAAAACAGAATGAACAAAGAAATGACAAAATGTGAAACTTTGTGAAACTCATATTTTGCGAGGAATTTATAAAAAGATCTGCCCACGTCGTTAAGAATCGCGTCAATAGTGTCATTTGTTACATCATGACATGCCCAAATTAATTTGTGAGCTAATCCTTCAGAATAAATTTCGTCCATTCCATAGGCATCTTGCGATAATCCAGATACATACTATAAAAAAACTAGTTCATACTGAATAAGTTCAATTTATTTTATCTGTTGATATATTCGAAGCAATATGTTCAACTAACCTTTATCTCATTCCATGCGTCCAAACCATATTTTTCTCGGATACAAGTTACTATATTATCAATGATGAGACCATACATAACGATGGAGAAAAATAAAATAATAATTTGATGACATCTTTCTAGAGGCAGCACCGGAAATCTCATCCTATTATCCATTGAAAATTCTACTAAGTGATTGTGAACCATTTTATCGGAAATGCATTAGACAGAAAAGTGGAAAACATCCGTTCACAACTATTAAAATTGTTAATCTGTTGGAATATATTTTATTGCAACCTCTTAAATCGATTAATGAATACATCCGCAGAAAAGTAAATAAGACTCCGATTTATTCAGTTCCTGAAAACGTTTATAAGAAATAAGACTCCGATTCATTCAGTTCTCTCCGGAAAAGTAATGATTCGAAAACAAAATACAGCTAGAACACGAAATGGATTAATTTCTTGGAAATTATCTTCAGAGATTTTTTCTATTCTTCCTCCCTTCGAGAAAGTTCATAGCCTCTGGTATTTTACACCGACGCTAGTACAATTGGTATAGGAGCGGTGTTGACACAACACAAAAGTGATGGGTCACCCGATCACGTTTTTCTCCAAGTCTCTGACTAAGTGTGAGAGGAAATACTCAGTCACAGACTTGGAGGAGCTGGCCATGGTGCAAGGCTGTAAACGATTTCACCCTTTTATCTATGGTCTGAAAGTTAAGGTTAAGTCAGATCATCAACCCCTTCTAGCGTTGTTTTCATCGACTGTAATGTCTAACCGAGTCCCTCGATGGGCTATAAGACTTTGTGCGTACGACCTATAAATTGAATACATCTTAGGTCTATCAAATCGGGTAGCTGATGCGTTGAGCGGGGGTTCGATCTGGTAGAGTTATCTGTAACTACAACAAACTAAAAATGCGGGTTGATTGATTTGTTGATTATTTCTCAAACTTAAGAACATCAGAACACATTATCACCATCCCTGGACTTCTTTTGATTCCGCGGTCTTCCTCTATTTTTCTTAGCTTCATCGTCTACTTTCCGAGTAATACCCACAGGTTTCTTTTTCATCCGAATCAACTTTTCAAGTGGTAGCTTTTCTGTCATTTCTTGAGATACTAGAGCAGGGGCAGACACGATCGATCGAACCGAGTAGGAAAACGCTTATACAGCTGACGTATGGTTCAAAGAGGTTTTTTTTATGATAAAAAAGGAAGAGAGTTGAACTCAAATAAGGTGGTTAAGACTCTTCGAAACAATTTTCTGGTGAATCAGTTCAGACTAGAGAAAGGATTCCTGAGCGTTATGAAGGAGAGTAAAGAAGTTGTGCGTTTTCCGGAAAAGTTAAGAGAGAAAGTTTTGAATAAAAGTAGATCTTACCAGATGGATGAACCAACGTAGTGGAGAAGCTCGTTCTGTTGGTGGATACGTGGTGTATTATATAGGCACACTCATTAGTCGGACGACCTCCTACAGAAGGATTGTCGACGACTGGGGTGTAGCGGAATGAGTGAACAGAAATGCCGATAAAGACAGTGTCTTAGTTATAATGTTTATTACGGTTTAAGGGTCAGAGCACAGGATCCGAGTGACAACGAGGATATGAGAAAATGCTGACTTGATCGACACGTGATTATTATTATGACAAGTACAATGGCTATAACAAGAATATGATGGAAGATTCTATATTAACCTTACGGTGATTCATCCTTGAGGCGTGAGCCTCTAGAGTAACGTCAGGTTACGTGGTCATTGACTAGGATCTATCGTTAGTTAACCCAGGCTCACTCACTCCCCCGAGTCGAGTAATCTGAGGCTTATATATGCAGCTGGTCTGTATGTCTAATGACCTCGGCTGTCTGGATCTCGCATGCTCCATATGTCTCTTATGTCCGAACGGAACGAGCTGATGGTTCTTATAGACTTCTCCTTAGGGTTTTTCTAGTTTTTTCACAGGGCGTATCAAAATTTCGAGCATGATCGTTGATCGAAATCTCATCCTATTATCCATTGAAAATTCTACTAAGTGATTGTGAACCATTTTATCGGAAATGCATTAGACAGAAAAGTGGAAAACATCCGTTCACAACTATTAAAATTGTTAATCTGTTGGAATATATTTTATTGCAACCTCTTAAATCGATTAATGAATACATCCGCAGAAAAGTAAATAAGACTCCGATTTATTCAGTTCCTGAAAACGTTTATAAGAAATAAGACTCCGATTCATTCAGTTCTCTCCGGAAAAGTAATGATTCGAAAACAAAATACAGCTAGAACACGAAATGGATTAATTTCTTGGAAATTATCTTCAGAGATTTTTTCTATTCTTCCTCCCTTCGAGAAAGTTCATAGCCTCTGGTATTTTACACCGACGCTAGTACAATTGGTATAGGAGCGGTGTTGACACAACACAAAAGTGATGGGTCACCCGATCACGTTTTTCTCCAAGTCTCTGACTAAGTGTGAGAGGAAATACTCAGTCACAGACTTGGAGGAGCTGGCCATGGTGCAAGGCTGTAAACGATTTCACCCTTTTATCTATGGTCTGAAAGTTAAGGTTAAGTCAGATCATCAACCCCTTCTAGCGTTGTTTTCATCGACTGTAATGTCTAACCGAGTCCCTCGATGGGCTATAAGACTTTGTGCGTACGACCTATAAATTGAATACATCTTAGGTCTATCAAATCGGGTAGCTGATGCGTTGAGCAGAGCGTCCGCAGGGCCGCATGTCAAAACTGGTTAAGAACACTCCCTCTCCGAGCTTCAAGACTATTCAAGCTCAGAGTATTTAGTTCTCATCAGTCTCGGTTATACGTAGACCCGATGGTTAGCCCTCATCTATCATAGGCCTACACTCCAGAAACAGGACTCCCTGTCTCCAGTTCCTGCTGTCCTACGTCTGTCTCTTCCCTTAGTCTGACTTGATGTATTCAGTTATGTAAAGTCTTGTAACATCATCCCTTCTTATAACTAATAATACGGAACGATGCAAGCAATGTTCAAGAACAAACCACAGCATTATAAACTGTTAAGCTATGCCTAAAAGGTAAAGCAACTCCGACAAAAAACCACTCCGGTAGAAATTTTTCTCACCTCGAACTATTGCGCAAACACATACTGTTACACAAAACCCTGAGAACAATTAAAAAACTTCAGTCTTTCAAATGACATGCTGAATTCGAGAAACTCAACGTTAAAATCAAAACGCCATCTTGGAAAGCAGATATAGTGCTTCACATCTACGTCAAATCATCAACAGTATTCTTAAAAGTAGGTTTGTTGCAAGCAATGCTATGAAATAGAAAAGGTAAAAAAAAAAAGAGTAAAACGCATTGGCTGAGAGAAAGAGAAAAGAGAGAAAAGCAAGGCTCCGGTTCGTGAGTGGGTACATGAATATTAAACGAACATAAACAGCAAAGACCTTGACACCCATGAGTCAGTATATGAAATCCGCGCTGTATCAAAACAATGCTGCAAGTAGCGCGAACCTCAAACTGCCTCCCCCTCTAGAGAAGTTCGATGGTGAAAGTAGAAGCTCCTTGACTTGGGTAAAACACATTCGGATGTTTGAGGAGGTGGGGGTATCTGGCAGAAATGTGGACATATACGGAAAGGAAAACGTGAAAATGCTTTGAGCTTAGCCCGACAGTTGGAGAAACTGAAATTGGTGGGTAGTAATGTGGTAGCATACTGCGCAAAAACTGGAGGCTTCGCACATCAGAGTTTAGCCGCATCGGAGAGCTCCCGATCGAAGCTATGATATGGCTCTGAAACTGTTCGAACAGATATCTCAATGGGTTTGTGCGCCAGTATTACAGCTTTCATTCCCTTCAGTGCCCATAGCAGATCATTACTTCTCTTCGAAAATGCAGGTCCTCGATAAGATCCTTACAAAAACTAGCTCTAAGACAAGGACAAGATCCAATTCAAATGGCAGTGCAACCGTGTTGCTCATTCAAAGGGCAGTGCAACCGTGTTGCTCACGCTATTAGCAGAGAGCCGTTCAAATCAGAGGAGGGTAAGAACTACCCTGGAGCTCATACAAGTTTTCGAAGAAGGAGTGGTTGCCTAAACAAAAATTAGAGAAGAGTCGAAAGTAAATGATAAACTTTGGGAGAAAAGGATCGAGATAAGGATTTTGTCCGATTTTGCTCAAACTACAAAGTTCAAACTGATCAGAAGAATCAGTGGTGATTTTTGTGAAAGACAGGTCCAGGTCGAAGGAGTTATAGCTTAGGAACGAACAATAGTTGTTCGTCATAAGGGAGAAAAGTAAGACAGAGTGTGCTCCATTGGAATTCAGAGAACTCATCTTTAATCAAGTTCATGCAAATGAACACAGTGGACACTTGTTTGTGTGGGACCAGTTTTTTTTTGTTTTTGAACATTTACAACTCCATTTTGTGTCTTTATATTATTACCAGAAAATGCGTCATTTTCGAAGAATGTCATTTTTGGGTAAAAATGCCTTTGCACCATTTTGCTTATTTTTAATTTTTAAACATTCTCAGAACATTTTAGAATATTTACAACTCCATTATGTGTCTTGATTATCAGAAAAAGCGGCATTTTCGAAGAATGTCATTTTTGGGTAAAAATGCCGTGATGGGAGGCATGAATCATGGGGTTTGTCGTTGGGGAAACTGGGAACAATCTAGAACCTGACGTGTATCTTTTTAGGCATATTTCCGAAGAACGGCATGTCTTCCTGTTTTTGACGTGGGAAGTAGTCAACAGTCATCTTCAGGGTTTTTTTCCTACGGTTAGACTGATGATCAAGGAAATACGATCAACACATTAATAAACACCTACTATGAAGTTTCTACAGACGTAGTGGAAACTTCCAGGGAAACGACAGCGAGTTCATAATGAGGAAATTATTGCCTGGTTGTAGGTCACAGTGCCAGCCTGAGTTCCAGACGGTGGTTGGTGTGAGGAAATACTGCTCGGAAATAAATAACCTCTCCTTGTTATATGTGGTTGACGCTACTCGTTTTCGGTTGTTAGGCTGGGAACGTTTCTGTGGGTGTAATACGAGTTCCTACCTGTTCGAGTTGACTATTGCTCTCTGTGGCTGATTTTGTATTTTTGCGATCTCCATCGTTTTGCTCGTGCGTCTTCACTGGTACGGCTTCAAAGTCTCATAAACTCACTTTAACGGGCCCTCTTCCGTTCTTACGACAAAACAACTATTCTATCGTTCCATCCGGATAGCAAACGTCAGCTAAGACTCTCAGAGCACGAGATCTCATTAGATCTTAAACTAACATCATGACTCATTCAACGAAGCTGTTTTTTGTCGACGTGGCGTAACATCAACCTGAGACTGGACAACTCTTAACTAACCGGTCAAGCTTGAGATGTGATATGTTTAAGATCTAGTGAGATCTCGTGCTCTGAGGTTCTTAGCTGACGTGTGCTATCCGGATGGAACGATAGAATAGTTGTTATGTCGTAAGAACGAAAGAGGGTCCCGGTCGAAGTCTCCGTTTTCTCTCCGACTCCTTAGCTTATTCAACTAGTACTATTTGTATTCTCTGTTATCTTCATTCCTTTATATCGTATCGTTATTAAATTTAATCTCTGTAATTTCATTCTTCTTTAATAAACCTTTTTTAAGTCTACTCTGAGTTACATCTCATTTATCTAAAAGATCACTTCCGCTTCACCTCTTCCTGATAATAGGCACCTGTTACCGAGGAAGCGTGATTGTGGATTGTCAAGCGGTTGCCACAATCGGATATCGGAACGCTATCGGTTAGTTCACGGTCCTACTTCTACTGCTCCTCATAACATTTTGAAACCATGTGAACCAATACCGATTTTAATTGGAACAACGAAAAATAACCATCGATCGAAAACTTGCGGAATATAACTAACTTCTATCTTTCGGGACTCCATATAAAACTAACACTACTCAGCAGCTATAAAAAATAATACAGAACCACTCCTACACATACGTACTAGAGTTGGGCATGACAGAAATCGACATAGTGTCGGATTCGTCGAATATCGAATGTGTTGATTGGCGAATTTTCGAAAATTCGACACAGTGTCGAATGTGCCGATACAAACCGTCTATAAAATAATTTAATCTAAATTGGTCTTGAACTATTTTTTTCATGTTTAAGTGTTAATCTCTAAACTTTCAAACATTATAAAATATGAAATTAAACTCCAAGTGCTGGATATTTTTCATAAATGGGGAAAAGGAAGGGAAAAGCGTTGTGATCTGCAATGTAGTATGTGGTACAACTTATAGCTATAGTGGGTACACATCAATGATGAGAAATCACGTTCGAAAAAGCATGATGACCTGAAAACGAGCTCTACCTTTTCCAGTATTTCCAATTATTTCATTAATTCCAGTACAAATGTACATGTTAAATTTTTACCATATTCATGTTTTTAGACACAACTCTGATCACATGTTCGCAAAGCTTCAAGAAGTGTTCCCTCTAGAACGATTCACGAAAATCAAGTTTATGAATACCGATGGTGCGATGAGTATGGTCAAAGTCTGCAGGCTGATGGGAAAAAAAGTTTGATTTCTTAAGATTTTTTTGTATACAATTGTTTGCAGCGTTCAACTTCACGGATAAAATGTTGTACGCGTTCTTGAAAATCGTGTATTCAAAGATTGTATTCTCAGTTAATATATTATAATTCGTAGAAAACAGGATAAGACCAGATCATGAACCGAGATTGACAATAGTGATATATGAAAACTTGATAGGAAGTATGAACAATTTTTGTAATAGTCGCTTCTAATATAAGAATATAATATGAGTGGTTATTATGAAACAGCCACCAGATCGAAATAAAAGAAGGAAGAGAGATTTCACCATTCGATCGACTTTTTTCTCTCTCACAACCCGACTCAATTCTAAACAAAAAGTGAAACTCTGACACACTCGAAGACGGAGAAAACAAGACTTTTTTAAATCAACATTATCCTTTCTGAAAATGATTTGTTAATTTTAACGGTAGCAATCGCTTACAAAATAATAAGATTAAAACTGATACTCAACAAAATTTTAATTAAAGATAACACAACTTTCTGAAAATCACAAGTTTCAAGCATTTTCAAAACTAGAAGACAGTAATAACCACAAATATGTGTACCAAAATCTTGTATTTGAAATGTGGAGCATTCAATTACATTATCTTCTTTACCATTATTTTTTAGATAATTGATAACTTCATGAGGTGGATCTAAACCATAAGAATCGAAGTAATACTTTGTAATGTTATAAATGAAGAATATTAATCTCGTAATAACTAGTAGTAATAACTTTTTTCTTTCATCTTTTTATAGCAAACCCGTACCCTTATTTTTTAAAGAATCAAGATTTACAACTCCGACTTCCTGGGAATGACTCTTATCTGGAAAGTCACTCATAAAAACACAGAATGTTTTATTTTCAACTCCTCCACAAGCTTTTCGAGGTCAAGATTTGTCAATGGCTACATATCTGTCGGAGATTAATATTCTTCATTTATAACAACAAAAATATTCGAAAAATGTTTAAAAATTGAAAATGAGCAAAATTGTCTAACGGTATTTGACCTAAAAATGACATTTTTCGAGGATAACGCATTTTTTGGTAATTAATACACATAATGGAGTTTTAAGAAGGATCTCAGAGTACTCAAATATTTTTTTCAACAGGAAATTTTTTTTTTTGTGAGAAAAAATATAAATTTCCGATTCTCTTTTTGTGAAAGAAATGGAATTTCAGAAACCAAGATAGGGGAAACAACGTGAGTTGAGTTACGTTAGAAAATGTCTTCTCTTTGAGTCTAAATGCTCCATCGAATTCATAAAATCTGACCGAAAACCAATCGAACAGAAGACTATACTGGGAAAAGGTTCTTGTGTTCCCAGGAATCAGATTGAGAATTTTTTTTCCATATCTCGACTGGATATTGATTTTTTTGTATGACTTTCCATTCAACTTCATTATATTGTTTGCTCGAGAATCGAATCGTTGAGAATAGATGAAATCTGTTTGCTTTAACTTATTTGTTCCATAACCTCTGCTATACTGTTCTTCGTTTCCGATCTCTGTTTGTCGTTGCTTCTTTCGACCAATTGACAGATATTCCCTACAACTTTTGTGATGAAAGGAAAATCTATGTTCTATAAAATCAAATATGCAGCTTATATAGTATTTTTTTTTATACTGCTTCTGGTTTTCCACCTTGTTTTCAATGCTGCAGAAAGCTGGAAGAACATTGGATCTGTTACTTCTACGATGGGACGCTCTTATCTCACTATATCAATAATATTATCAATATTCGCTGGCTTCATAATGATTTTCACTTCTATTATATCACTTTTAGCTTTCCATTCTGAGAATGAATGTTTGCTAGTTTTGGTAAAGTTTTCTTTTTACTATCGTGAACCAGATTAATTCAGAACGCCTGGACAATTTTCTCAATATTATTTATTGTTTGTGTCAGTTTTTTCTACATTCATAAAGAGCAAAGTTCATTCAATAATGAAGTAATCGAAATCCATATCAAGAGAATACTATCTTTTTTTCCAGAACATAAACGAGACGAAAATCTTCATAGGAAGTTTGATCCATAAGAACTTCGGAAGTGAACATCCTAACTTTCAGCTTTCTTTCAGCTCTTTCCAGAAAAATGTAAAAAAAACTATAATCTGATTGGATTTTTTTTTTAGTACGATTGTTGTGGATTGAATGGACATGATGAAGAGCATAGCGATTGGACATCTTCTACTTTTTTTTTGTCGCAGTTAGAGTATCTTAAAAATTTTTGCAAAAACAAACTATTTTCTCCTAGATTCCCAAGAAATCGAGTACCTTTGAGCTGTTGCAAAACATGTGAATCTGTTATAAAAAATTGCCAAGGTAATACAAAAACTACGGCGGAATGCTTTGAAAGTTTGTTGTTGAGAGAAGACTGATAAACTCGGTAATTATAGCTTTGACTCTGTGTTCTGTGTATAAGATGGAATACGTCGATCGTGAAGCTTGTCTCGGACACAGAATGGCAAATAACTTAACCATTTCTTCATATCTGCACACAAAAGTTAGTTCTTATCTTCTAGTTCAACTGTAACATTTTCTCAATTTAGGGTTGCTTCCAAGTACTACAAAATTTTATAGTTTCGTATCTGGAAAAACAGTTCTTTGTGGGACTGTTATTGATTGTTCTCACAAGTGTTGAATTCTTTCTGCTCCTCTCATTATATTCTATTTCGAAGGATGTTTCTATTGTGAATGAATATGTTTGAGCGATCGAGGTCGTATTGGATGATTCTGTGTTATAAGTTCTGAGAGTAGTATTTTAAAGAATGAGCAAAAAAACTACGAAAACCGGTATTACCATTTTTTGAAACTGATCATTATAAGTTTTTGCTCAGAATACGAATATAATCAAAGTTGCGAATGAAACTAGATTTAAAAAATTAGGTTTACTGAGTTAGTTGTTCATTCATAATTTTCTCTTCAGTGAAGCTTTCCAATGATTGCTAGCTAAGAGAGAAAAAAAAGAACAGATGAAGTCATGATTTGATGCTTTTTTCTTTAGAAACATGTGAAACGTTTGTAGAAAGTAGGTCTTGTCCAATGATGAATAGCTTATCCATGTAGTCATGTTGTTCAGCGCTGTCAGATAATACTTGGTTCCTTTTTTTCGTATTCAAGGAAAGAAATCTCTTTTTTCTTTTTTGTTGAATACAGTTTGATCCGACAGTGCTCGCTTGTTCAATGCTGTGGTTTGAATTCGAATTTTCCATTTGCATTCTGGAGAAAAAAATTTGAGTCGTTTAGATATTTCCGTTTTATATTTATGGAAGAATTCACGTGTCACCACAAACGAACAATTGTTTCATAGTCATTCTCAAACGGGTTTTCATTTGAAATACTAAAATGTGTCAAGTGAAACACACAGCGATCACTGATGAGATAATTCTCAAAGAAGATTGCAATTTTCAAGACAATAACCTTCTTTTGATCAAAGTATGACCTATATTGCATCTTCTGTTATATTTTTCTGTTCATTATATTAAATCTATTCAGCACTGTCTTGGACCTTAGTCTGAAAGGTGTTCATCATTAGCGCCCTATGGAAATAATGAAAATATTCACTTTATTCCTCTTTGCTATTTCATTTGTGCTGGCTGATGATCAGTCTCCAACGTTGGCGGAGCGTCTAGTTTCAACTCTTCCCGAATTGCCATCAGTGATACGTAGTGGCTTTAATGGTGAAACGGGTGGATTTCAGTGAGTTTTTTAATGTTTTCTATATCTAAAGACTGATGTCTGAAGGAAAATGATTTCAAACGTGTTAGGCGATGGATTGATCAGTCAGCTAGTTAATGACCCTCTCCAGGTAAGTAGAAACGTCATTTCCTAGAACGAATAATTTTATTTGAGGTGGCTGGACACGTTCTGCCGGATCTAAACAATAATTCTACAGATCTTAAGTCTCAAAACGATTTCTCAAAAAGCCTTCTCCGACTGTTGTGAGTTGGTTGATCATCATCATGTCTTCAACATTTCAAAAGCAGAACAACGACTGTTAAACCCACAACACAAGAAACTATGCTGGTCGATGGACAAGAAGTAGATTTTGATAATTTTGTTAGAACACATAGACTAGAAAAGCTTTTTTCTACTAGCAAGCCGATACCTCCATCTCCAACACCACCTTCTGCTGATAAGGTCTGATATCTAATCCAAAACACTTTCTACTGCTTCCTAGATTGCTGATGAAGTACTGAATAAAATCAGAAAACAAATGGGGGACAAAAAAGAAGTTGGAGTTTTCGTTACAAAAAAATTGTTTTTTCTTGTATAGGTAACGCGACAAACGGAAGAATCTATTCCTTCTTCTCGATTCATTCTCCCACCACTAAGCCCGGATACGAGTTCTATGTACAATATTGATTACATGCAGAAGTTTATTGAGAGTCAAGGTGAATAGTTTGAAAATGGAGTTGTTTCATTTTTACAACAGGTAATGTGTTTGGAGGTAGCCCTCCAGGGGTTCAACAAACGTCTACTTTTCCGAACTTGGGAATAATGGATAATTCTTCTCCTGGTGGCTATGAGGCAGGCAATTTAATGTGTTTTTTCCTGAAAATGTTTTATTAGGAAATTCGAAAATTAAAAGACATGTTGAATGCTTATGAAGAAGTCGTTCAAACTAAAGATTTTTTCTCCAAAAGAAAACAGTTACAGGTAAACGAAAATCTGAATATGTTTTCAACGGAATTCATGACAGAACCTGGAAAGTCAATTGAAACTTCATCGTGATCGAATCTCAGAGCAACAACAATTAGAGAACACTCTAAGGCAGAAAGTTTTTTTTTAAGTACTTCTCCGTTTTACAAGACTTTCAAGGAAAAAGAGCTGCAACTGAGAAAAAAAGAAATGGAAGAACAGATTCATGCTCAACTAAAAAGCTGGAATTTGACTGAAATATCGGAAGCAACCACGAAAAAGTCGGAAATATCAATCGCGGAACCTCCGACTACAACTTTTGACACAATTTCGGAAAGAAAACCGGTTCATCTATCAACAGTTCCGGTTCAGGTTTTCAATCTCAGCTACTTCATCAAACTTCAATATGTTTCAGGATAAAATATTTCAGAATTTTAATGATGAAATAATACTCATAGAAGAAAAAGATGTAGATGCTGTTAGTTAACTTTCACAGACAAAACTTTCTTAATTTCTCTCAATAGAATAAACCGGTTGCAAGAGCTCAAAATGTTCTCGAAAACGCAGACGGTAACATGATGCCAGATGAGTCTTTTGCATTCCAAATGAAGCCTGCTGAGCCAATTATGTGAGACTATCATTATGAGAAAAATTAATTATGTTCTTTGAAGACAGACTACATGTGATTGCAAAAAGTTGTCTTTGAATATGCTAAAGGTAGTTTGCCGTTTATCGTGCGATGTCAAGTGACGTTCTCCTGCAGGGTGACTGGACAATAGCATTTGCAACGAGTAATTTGTTGAACAGAGTTTTGAAAATGATGACAAGTATCACCGAAACGAACTCTGACAAACTTGAACTATGTAGCAGTTTGAGAATTTCAAGTAACGAGTCTCATAATTGGAAAAAATCGAATGTCGTTTGGAGAGTTTCAAAAAAAAGTTCCGAGCGTGTGTGGCAGGTTAGAAACAATATTTTGGAAGATTTGGCTAAATATGATCTAGGTCAATGGAAATATAAAAAGAGAAGAGGACAGAACAATGTCAATTGAAGGAACTGATTTTGTTGATATTTTTGGAGAAAGACGTCAGTTTTTCAGTTTTCTATGAAAGTTTCCGGGCTTCTACATTTTCAGTATGCGCATTAAAAAGCAGCAATGTTGGGAGTGAATATGATTATGTATTATTCTCCATTGTGAAAGGTTCGAACTCCCTTTTTTAACTTGATAAGGTTTTGCAGAATCTTGTCGTGAAGTGATGCTACTCGTGAGGAATCCTCAACGGTTTTTCAATGAAGAAAATGATGACTTAACAAAATATCTCAAAAATGTATGAACCATTCTTTGTTTCCCTACTCTTTTTTTCCAGAAAATTGACAACAGGGAGATAGAAGAAATGCAATTATCTCCCATTTCCTGCTAAAAATGAAACAGATGCATCCTTGCTGTTCTGCATCCTGAATAACTAGATAATGGGAAATTGACTTAATAATGTATATATTAACAATGAATAAATTATTTCGTGTTCAAGTTTTTTTCTTTCATCTTCATCTGAAAAATTATAGAACCTCATGGTTTTTCAGAAAGCTTTAGTGGAATATTGTTCTTTCTCTCAACCCACACATCAGCTGATATCTCCCCTTTATTCATTAACATTCATTTCGAATTGCTCTCCCATAGTTTAATTCTGACGTGTAATGTTCAAATCGTCTTCTCATTATTCATTCAAATTTCTAGAGCTATCAGATGACAGTTTAAATTTTTCTCTGAAACGCTTCTTTTAATATGTCAAAGATCGGGAGATATTGAACGCTATCGTTTGAAACGAATGTAATGTTTTCTGACCTTAAAACCAATTCTTCTGTCTCAAAGTCATTGAACTCACATGAGGAACAGGTTTATCCCATTTTGTTTACCTTTTCTCAGCTCATCGTTTAGTTCTAGTTTAAAGTATATATTATATTTACCTATAATGATAAAATTCTTCCACATATCCAGTAAAAAAGGGTTCTCGTTGAATTCATAGAGTTTTTTTTCTTTCTGTAAATATGTTCTGATACCGAACAACAGAGTGTGTATTTGTAATAAACCAAATGATTTATCATTATTTTGCCAACACCTGTTGAATTTCTCTGACGACTATTCTTTAGGTGTAAACATTATCTTACCAGCAAACTATTACGAGGCAACAACAATTTTTTTTTGTTTAAAAGAAAATTCAAGGAAAATGTCCGGTAGTCGGCAAAGGTACGTCGCCGATTATCAATCAATACATTATAAATAGGTTGTTGAGTTTGGAGTCTCTCGACATGTTCAAAAGTCCACTAGGTCAATCGCTGGATCGAATTTCAGTTAATATCTTTTCTAACTTATCGACTTCCATCTCCATTAAGGTCAGCAGCGCCGAAAGAAGAACTCGATGGATATCTAAATTAGAAGAGATAGAAACAAAACTGGGTGAAACCGAACTAATCAATTCTGATCTCAATCAAATGCGTGCTGAATTAGTAAGTTCTTAAGGTCGTTCAAGAGCACAAAGTTTCGTAATCTCCAGAATAGGAAAATAATTGAGTTGGAAAAAGCACAAAAACCGCTGATTGAAGAAAATCGAAAACTTCAAGGGCGAAACAAAAACCTTCAGCAAGAAATTAAAAAACTAGAGCAGCAGTTATCGCATACAAAGGACGATTTTTTCACAATGGTAAGTTGAAGTTGGAAAAAACGGTCTGTTTTATTTCCCCAAAATTAGAAAGATGCTCATGAACGTATTCGTAAAGAAAATTTCACACTGAAAGGTAAAAGAACAAACGCTGAAAAACTGGAACAGCTCGACAGATATCGTCAGCAAATTTTGGAGTATTCAAAATGCATAACGGCATTACGCTCATCTGGTTTGGTAAAACTGAAACTTAATTCTCAGCTATTTTTTTTACCTGTAGGCAAAAGATAGACGTTACGAAATTTTGGTCACTAAGTATAAGCAATTGCAAGCTTGCTGTCGTTCCGGAGATCATGAAATTGACAGCAAAAGGTTTTGAGAATGTTGTAGTTTGAGCAAGTATGATTCAACAGTTCGATTCTCAGCACAAATGGTAGTGAATGTTCTTTGGATGATATCATTGTATCCAACACAATTCATGAGAATTTCGAACAGGTTTATTGATAAGTTACTATTTTAAACACACACATACCCCCAAAGGCACAAACATAACTACGTTAATGCAAGAATATAACACATTGGTGAATCGGTATCTTCTCATTATTCCAATTTGTGTCATCTCATTCAATAATGATTCTCCCACTATATGTTGACATATTTATTTTTAAGACTTTATGATATAATAATGATTTCTGTTGATCAACCTTATTTTGTTCAGCAATCTCATCAGCCTATCCCTTGTGTAGGACAGTCTCTCAAAATGTTAGGCCGTAAAGAGGTGACTTCTTATCTTTCTACTACTGAATAGTAAATTTTAGGAAGACACATACATTGCTCGAGTGAAATTTTTGGAAAGCCAAGTGGACGAACTCAGAGAGGAAATAGCAGCGTCGAAAAACCACAATGAATTGCTTGAGTTTCAAGTTCTTGAAATGGAGGAAACGACCAACGTAACGTTTAATATTCCTATTGGCTGTCATAGTGCGCAGTCAAGAACTCAATTTAATAATTTCAACTTCTTGAAGTTGATTAAAAGATTTTCGCTATCCAGGAGTGATCAGAAAACATACTTTTTAAATCAAATGGGATGTTCTTGATGAAGTTAAGAAAGAAATGAAACACATCTCTTCTTTTCTCTCTTTAACGAGAAAAATTTAAAACAAAAGTTCAATGGTAACAGCCTATTTTACATTTTACTGAATGACCTTTGCGTGTATAAAGTTCAGCACTCAATCAATATTCAGAACAAAACCGTTTCTTGCAGGGCACCAAAAACCTTTGTGGGTGCTTGACAGATCCTGTGTGCAAGAATAGAAATAACGACGAATTGCTGTTTTTGAAGGTTCTCTCATGCTGCTATTACTAATCGTGATCATTTAATTATACAGAACAGATGTTTGGAGCTAGAACAAAGGCTTGCTGTACATCAAAATGAGAAAAAAACTTCAGAGAAACTTTTCGAAAAAGTTGAGACTACTGAGCTCATAAAGTTCATATTCGATCAAAGAGTTAGAAAAGTGTAAGTAATTTCAGAAAATTAGAAGAAGAAAAAGAAAAATTGGTCGAAATAGAGAAAACAACTGAAAAATTGAATGAAGCACTCCGCAATTTGAAATTGTTGGTTGAGAAACTGGAAAAAAATAACAGTGATGTTGGTGAAAGTGTTTATTTTTGAAAAATTCATGTTTTCAGCTGGCTAGCAAGAAAAATATACTCGAGAAGGAAAATGAAGTTTTGAAAGAACAAATACGACCAATCAAGTAAAATCAAGTTCTCTTCATTTTATATGTTTTCCTAGAACTGAATTGGAAAGACGATATGAAGAAACGAAATATAAACTTTCAATCGCACTCGACAAGGTTCATATGTATGAGGTAAGACTAACCGAAGAAAGCATTAAAGATATTTTAGAACATGGAGAAAGACAGAAAGAACGATACGCAGAATGAAGGAAAATGGAGAGAAGTGTATCCGAATAATTTTAATTTATTCATTTTCTTCTTTAGTTAGAAGAGTATAACATTCATTTGGAAAACCAAGTTTCTGCTCAAACAGAAATGATCGATTTGTTGAAAAATAAATTAAAAGAGGTAACGTTTGTTCCATTGTTTTTCCTCTTGTCTACACTAACTGATTAGCAACATTATTTCAACGAGCTGATTGCACAATTCAAAGAGGAGGGAAAAACTTCATCGGAAAACGTCAATTTGTTCCAAGAAATAGAGAACAAGAAAAATGGGATCCAAGCTTGATCATTGAAAATTTCAGTTAAGAAACGATTATTGAAAACCTTTTCTACAAATTACTTCTATATAATAAAACTGATAATAATTCAAGTAATCCGTTTCTCTCTTCAAAATAACCGCTACTTCATTCAATTCACTATCACTCCACATGCATCACAAAACTTCGAAAAAATGGCAAATTGTTTTCCTTCGCACATCTCTGCAAGATGCTTTCATATGCAACCATTTATGCGAGAATGATTTTTGTTTCATATTTGCTCAATGATACCCGCTATATTGAAAAAAAACAATCTGAATTTTGCTTGATATAGGAAATGAAGTTTGAGTGTCGATAATACTTCTAACGTTTTATTGTGAGTATCAAGAAGATTGAATTTTATAACTGTTCCAGCAAAAAATGTGAGTTTGGTAAGAACATGATAGAATCAGGATGTTTTAAATACTTCTGTCCTAGTTTCAATTCATGGATTTTTTGCTCAGTTTGAAATAAGTACTTCCACCATCGTGCAATCATCAGCTAGAGAGAGCATCATAAAGTTAGCTCGCATTTCGCGAGGGTTTTCAATCTGAACTCGATATCTTATTCCTCTCTTTTATTTTTCTAGAACTTACTGCTTTCAAATTTCCAAAAAAGTAGGCTTGATCATTACCAAGGTGATTCTTCAAGAGGTGAGGAAAGTTCTGCATCTTGAATGGCTGCGTTGCTTTCATGAAGCGAACATAGAAAGACTGAAACCACATACATCAGCTAACAATATGAACTGTTTGTTACCGTTTTGTATATGTCATGAAAAACAACGCATTTGAAATCGGGAGCCCAAGCATTGCGAGATTCTTCATCAATCTGTTCAATTTCAAATATAGATAAAAGTGATTTCTCTACCTGGTCCTTCCTGAGAAGATCAACAGTTAATAAATGCAAATTTGGAACGTTTTTGTCATCACGATTCTCCCGGATGATTGTAGCGGTGCGCGTAATCTTAAGCAGACAATTCTTTTTCTGATAATTTTTTAAATCTGTTCGGTTCTAGCTTTTTTTTTCAGAACAATAACAAAGTTTTCGTCTATTTTTTTGTTCCCACCATCATCCTTTCGCGGAGCTTGAACTGGTACCTACGAGTATAGAGCACAGTTTCTTTCTCTAAATCCTTCTCTTCATTCTCATCCATAGGGTTTAGATTTAGATAAGCAGAAAAACATTGCCAGCTAGTGGTAGATGCCTGTAACTTTCGTTTGTTGTATTCATATATAAAAATGACTCACGGTGCATGTCTGCGAAGCAAACTCTTTGCCATTCTCGCTCATTTCAGGAGAAAACTGTTCCTGAAATTTTTTTTAGTGTTTCTTAACCGGAATTTATGATTTGGAGGCGAAACAGTATGCTAATTTTTTTAATTTTCTTGTTATGTGAGTCATTCACTTCGATAGACATACAAAGGTGTTTATACCATGAAGCGAGCTATTCGACAACTTTCTTTGAGGAGATCCATGCAAGGAAAAGTCAAAAAATCATTGATTTGCGTTTATGCTAAGCTTGAATTTTGAAATATAGCGCAGCGCGTTGCGTGCAGCAGCACGCCTGCTCATTTTTTAGCGCCTCTCGAAACTATAGGCTTTTCATGGCACCAAAGTTGAAATCTTGTGAAGAAATAGCAAAGAATGGATAGTATGAACATGCTATGACGAAACTCTGAGAGAAAAAATAAAATGAAACAGTGTTAACCATCGTGTTCTACCGCTTTTTAGAAATGAAAAACATTATTGTTAATCGTCGATATTGAAGAAAGAATTTTTCTGAGTGGATAGGCAAAAAAAACTTTTTCAGTTGTATTAGATGCGAGTAGCATAAGAATATGCTACGAAACAAAAGAAGTAAAACCATATCTTGCAGCCTCTTTGCCAGATGGTCTATCCTGTAATGTGGAATGAACAGCTGCCATGGAGATTATATTAAGGATTGAAGAGACAAAAGACATCATTGTAGGTCAGCTACTATGCGGTTCACTGTACAAGAAGGGAAGATGGAACCAAATGATAAAAATTTGGAGCTGACTGAAAGAAGAGTAATGCAAAGTTCGAATTCAATCGTCAAAAACCGGATTAGCTTCTCTATAATTTGTTTGAATTTCAAACTGAGATTCCATTTCCAAACTCAGATATAAATCTTGTCCTTCTCATTAGATACGATTGTTACTGTTCGCATTTCTTCTTTGCGATTATGACCGATTCTATACGAGTTCTTTTGTTCTCAGGGCATCATTTTAGATTAGCACTGCAGACGATCCTTTCTTCTGAAGGTCAATGAGAAACGTTTTCTCAAATGAAACCATCTCAGTTTGACCTAGATTAGCATCTGTTCTAAAAAAGATTGTACTTTGTAGACATCTGTAACGTTAAACCTAATAATTCGCTCCGTCTGGCCAAATAATCCACTTCTTCGATGAAATATGATCAATTTTAATCTAGCTAATAGTAAGAAGTATTTGAAGCTATCTTGAAGACTCTCAGAACAACTACAATACTGAATTGACATGAACAACGTTTCTCCCCATTTAACGTATGTAAAGCTGTTTTCATTGAAGAGTCATCTTTGCTGGAATCTGAATGATTGTTTTCTGACTACGATCGCTCGTGTGGTGCAACAATGACTGACCCTTCGAACATGTGACATACGATATGTTTTCACTCCAGATGTTTCTTTTGTTGCAGGGAGATACAAACTGTGCTTTATGCTCATTTCAGGTGACGAGGAAAATAATTCAAAGAATTTTTCTCGAACAGTTCTGGTTTTCCATTATAAAGTTTTGCTTTAATCTCTTTTCATTTATTCAAGAAATTTAAGCATCATTTTACTATGTACACAAGTTTCTGACACTGTTTTTATCTCCTTGGTTACATTCCCATTCATTTTAAAATACAACGTTTTTGAAAACGTTTTATGACTGCTTTGCTTCATGAGCCATGAAAAGTTATGTTCCGTGTAAATGGTGGACAGCTCTCCAAAAATAGCGGAACTAGATTGATCATACATTGATGAATAATTATGAAAAAATAGAAGAACATTGTTTCATATTGTCAATTTTTCTGGTTCCGACGTATGTTTGCAGATAACTGCTTTCTTGAATCAGCGCGTTCATACCCCATACGAATTCTTATCCTGTAAGCAAAACCAGGTAATATTTTCATTTTCTTCGAAAACTTGCATACATCTGATGAACTTCGCTAGCTACGTTTTTATTCTTGAAAACTGAGCTTTTTTCCGAGTAATCTTCTATCGGTAAAGGCTTCATCTGTTTATATCGCTGGAACTCTACGTTTGGGTATAGAAAAGTGTTGATGATTCCTGAATGTTTCAAAAGAAGTATTGGGTTTCATTGCTCTTCAGTGCCTTTGGAATGATAAACGGGGCAGAAATCGTTCTTTCGGTAATATTTCAGTGCGAAGTCTCTGGAGGAAAGCCCAATCCAATCCATGCATGTGATAATTGTTTCGGGACATTTCATCTATGTTTGATTGAAAATTATTAAAAAATAATATGGTTAATCTACAAACCAGAGACAAACGTCCGAAATGATCAAACTGCCAATCTCTGATGTTCTTCTCTAAAGTGTCAGGCAAATTTATAAGATCGAATTCCATTCGAGCTTTTAAAAAACGAGCACGGAATAGCTGTACAGAAATTGCAAAAGTATCAATAATTTGTCCTTGGTTAACAAACCGTTTTTCGTCCTTTTCTACTCACAATAGTATCAAATCCTTCGTCATCAAAAAAAGAACGATTTGCGATTCCAATCTGAACACAGAAAAAATTGTTATTTTTCTGTTTTACTCACGTGTCGAGAACAAACCAAATCAATGACAACAAGATGAAGGATACCATCTGATGGAAACTGATTGGTTTCATGCAGAACCATTGAATATCGTTGAGCCTGTAGAAATTTTCAATCATTCATCTAATTCAATTAGTAGAAACAATTGAACGATTCCGAAGCAAATATTTATTGCTGTAACGCTTGATCAAGCACTTAGTTCGAAGGTTAATAGAATTCTTGCACTGTTCTTCTGAACTGAAGGCGCTTTCTCCATAAGTGTTCATCAGCTTCACATTGATATAACTCTCAGCTTCCCTCCATTCAGGTTGATTCTTCAATGATTTTGTGAACAATACTTCCTTTTTTACATTAGAATTTTTTGCACATATGTGCAAGAATAGTTTTCCGATCATACTTTTACTTTCAACTCATAGATGATATGACTGATTGAATTTCTTTAAAACGTCATACTTTCATAAAAATGAGATGAGATCCCTTCAAAATTTTGATGCCAGATCTTTTTGCTTCATGGAAATTTTTTAAAAAAAAGTCAAAAAGTTTAGATTGTAAGAATAGGCTCTGAAATTGGTTGTAGAAACATGAAATAAAAAATTCTGAAAAACTGTGTTTATTTTGAAAAAAACTTGAAACGAGGAGGATTCAATTTTTTTCTGTAAAATAGAAACTTACAGGAGAACGCCCGAAGTTGTTTGAAGCCATCTTCCTTTGGTTTCGAGGTTTTCTGAAGAATGTACAACTCAAGCGTAAAACAGATCCTGTGAGAGCTTCAAAAAAACTAACAATTTAAACATGTGGTAGATTCATGACAATAAAGACAAATTATCATAAATTTTTAGCTCATTTCAGCTTTAATTTAAAAACATGAAGTGATTTTGCATGAAATTAATCATCAAAGTTACCGCAGCGTGGAGCATTCCGCGTCGCGGCTGGATGCAAATGATTTTTAGCACATTTCAGGCAACTGTACAGAAACAGGGAAACATCTCAAACAGAAATAGATGAAGCAGCTCTGAGTTTTGCTTCAGTTATACAGCTATCAACAGAATTACTCTTTGCTTCTTCTTTTATTTCCTCTCTCCAGCTCAAATTCGTAGCCATGCTAGCGAATTAAATCTTCAATGGAATTTTTTTCATAATATCCAGGCCAGGAGCGCATATTTTTCAATTTTTGAGCGAGTTATTCATTAAATGTGGCTTTAAGCATTGAGGGGCCAATATTAATACTGATTACATATGTTGGATTGCAGAATGAATTTGCGAAATTTTCTATCTATAACTATAAAACGTTCAAGATTCAGGGACCAAGGGTATTTTAAGTGTTAAACTTGAATCGTATTTGAAGTTGAATTACAAATCGATTGTATGACTAGCCAAAAACATTTTTTTCTGATTTTTTGAAAAACATATCGTTTTGATGTTTAACAATAACAAAAGATCATCCGAGCTTTGCAAGAGTTTTTCTCTTCGTTCTCGGATTTGAAAAAAATGAACTTCTTCTCTTCATTGTTCATCTTCTTCCTAGAAAAACCGGTTCAGGTGCATTTTTTTCCAAAAAAGAATGAACAAAGCCTCCCTCTAATTGAAATGAAACTAAATAAAACTTTTTTCTGTCAATGCAAATGGTTTATAAGGATTTATTTAAAAAAAAGTTCACTATTTTGTTTATTATTCTGACTTCTTAACTTTTTATCGGTAAAAGAATGAAATTCTCTTCGTAACATTTGCTGCCAGTCGGCGTTCTGTTATATTACTCTTAAAGAAAGTAACAATGTAAGTTGGAAAAATCTTAGTGATTTGAAACTGCTGACACAAATAACATGAAACAAAAAAACTTTTGTTTATGGCTAGTTTAAAAGTAATGCTATACGCTCACCCATCTGCTGGTCCGCTTCTGATGTCATGAAAACTTTGTGTGAAGTAAGATGAGACTACAATATTTAAATTTGACTACATTTGCTCTACTTGTACGTGACAGAGAAACCAAAACAGCGAGCAAGGCGATTCTTATCGTGGGAAGACGAGTGTGATGAGTTATCTTTGTTTTTAGTTAGTAATTGTTGTTAATAAAACTGATCTTAACTCTAATTCTCGATATATTACTAACGAACCCCTTTTTTTGATAATAGCTAGACTAGTTCGTGACATGGGGGCCGACCTTTTATTGTAATAGAGATTAGTGTTATAAGAAAAAAAAATTTTAATTATCCGAATTGGTTCTGTCATTTCTTATTGTTCCCTTTGTCATACTTATATCGATTTCTTTACCTAGTTCTTTGTAAGTGAGTTGAAGGCAACGTGTGATACTTCGAAAGAATGGAGGGTGAAGAATTTGGAGAAGAGATATTGAATGCTGGGTCATTCACTCCAGGAAGCCCTACAAGGCTTGAAGTGTGTGAGGCTCAGTTTGATAATGTGGAAGATAAGGTTAGGTTGTGGGTTAGAGAATATCAAGCTGCCGTCTTGAAAGATAAAGAGGACCCAGACTTTCAGTCAGTTCCGAGCATTCGGAGAGGAGTGTGTTTCCAAGAGTTAGGAGACATAGTGATCGGCGTCTTATCCTTGTGTAGGAAGGAGATTAAGATACAACTGGGCGAAGATGGTGAGGAAAGAGCTCGTGTAGATTCTGAGTCTGACAGGAATAGAGAGTTATTTCAGCAGTTAACTGAGAGCGAGAAACGATGCTTAAGGCTGGAAGATCACGCGGCTAGAGATTCTGCTCGAACTAACGGACATATTCAAAGAATCTCGGATCTGGAGCTTCTAGTAAGACAAAAAGATGAAGAGCTTCGTTTATTAAGGGAAGAAGAATTAGAACAGTTCGATCCAATAGAAACTATGCGAGGTAGTTGTGGATCCTTGGCTACTAATCTCCAGATTCCACCTACATTGTCAAATAAGGACTACTATAGGAAAGTAAGCTCTCTTCCTCCCCTAGAAAAATTCACAGGCACGACGGACGGTGTCCGGTGGAAAAAACACATCTCACGGTTCGAAATGAGATACCCAAAAGATAGATGGGAAGAGCAGGACAGAGTTATGTGGTTTAGGAACTCTTTAGCTGGGGAAGCAGCCAAAGCTTTTGACCGGATAGATAACGAGAACGACTACGAGTTCATTAAGAAAAGGTTAGGTACGTTGTTCTTAGCTAACGAACATTCAGAGAAGTTCGCGATATACCGCAAGTTGATTAATCTGAAGATGACAAGTAATGATGTGCTGAGTTATTGCTCACAGCTTGAATCACTTTATCAACGAGTATACCCACACTTCAACGAAAGTGATCGCAGTTATGTCTTAGCAGTACGTCTTTTTGAACAGATAAGTGATTGGGTAGCTGCTCCTGTTATCCAAATCACGTTCAAAACCACTGCTGCAGCAGACCTATACGGTACATTGAAGATGCAGGTGATTGAGTATGGTGAGAGAGAAGGAGTAAAACGAACAAAGCCTAAAGCAACAGGAAGTAGTTACGCTCCGAATTCAGTCATACGCTCACAGGTACAATCAAGTCAACAAGCCAGGCAACCCATGGTGAAGGCACCAGTTAGGTGTTTTATTTGTAGTAAAGAAAGACACTTCAGTAGAGCTTGTCCAAATCGCCCACACCAAGAGGCCAACTCACTGGGTATGAAGTCGGTCTCGTTGGAAGAGGATTATCCATTCATTAGGGTTAAGATAAAGGGTTTAGGTACTACAGCCAGGCTGGATAGTGGTGCTGACGTATCAGCGGTGACATCAGAGTTCGTTCAGGAGGTTAAGGAGAAAGGACTTGAACTGGTGGTGGAACCTTTCTCTACAACATTTCCAGAACCAGAACTTACTGTAGCAAATGGAAAACGAGTTAAGTGTTTAGGCTATGTGACTCTAGATGTAGAATGGGGAGAGCTGACAACACCATTACGTTGCATAGTAATGAAGTCACATAGGAGCAAGTTCCTACTAGCTTTCAGAGATTTTAAAAAGTTAGGACTTAGAATCACACGGGTGCCTCCAGAGACATTGCAATCGACTACTGGTCTTCAGGAAATTACGTGCTGCATGATAGAGAATGAGACAGTCGAAATGGTTGGTTACAGTACTCCAGAAGTACAGGTAGAGAAAGAACACAAGGACAAGATTAGTGCCTTGTTGGAATCCTACCCATCCATCTTCGCCGCTGAGGGAACTCCTCTGAAACAAATGTTAGTACCAGATGCCAACATAGAGGTAAGTTGTTCCAATCCTATTGCACAAAAGTTTCGCACAGTCCCAATGTCTATACGCGATGAGTTAGCAAAAGCATTAGAGGAAATGACCATGTCGGGGATAATTGAGCCATCTATTTCTCCTTGGGCATCCCCCATATTATTGGTTAAGAAAAAGGACGGAGGTTTGAGAATCTGCGTCGATTTTAGAAAAGTAAATGCTGTAACGAAACTTGATAAATATCCGCTACCGAATATGGAAACGCTTTTACAGCGCATGTCTGACAAAAAGTTTTTTTCCTCTGTAGATTGCTATCAAGGGTTCTACCGAATTCCGTTAGCTAAGGAGGCGAGAGAGGTAGCTGCATTTTGTACACATTTGGGTCTTTATCAATTCAAGCGCATACCATTTGGGCTGACAAACAGCCCTGCAATATTTCAACGGGCAATCGATAATGTGTTGTGCAACTCCTCTCGGTTTAACAAAGAAATTTTCGTCTATCTCGATGATATCATAGTTGCCACAGAGACGGTTGAACAACACATTGCTGTACTGAGAGAACTGTTTGAGTTGTTCCTAAGGTTTAATGTTACGCTCCGTTTAGAGAAGTGTAAGTTCATACAGAAATCTTTGAAGTTTTTGGGACACATAATTACGGAAGACGGGTTAACGCCAGATAGGGGGAAAGTTATTGCCATCTCAGATTACCCAAGACCAAAGAGCTTAAATGAGATGAGAACGTTTTTAGGAATGGCTTCTTACTATCGTAAGTTCGTACTAAACTTTGCGAACATAGCTCGTCCTCTTTATGACTTGACTAAACCTAAGAGTGAATATGTCTGGTCCCAAGAATGTGAGACAGCTTTTCAAGACTTGAAGGGCAGGATGATGAGAGCTCCGGTTTTGTCTCAACCAGATATAGAATCCGCTAGATCAGGGGAGGAACCTTTAGTGATTTTTTCAGATGCCAGTAGGGTAGGGGTAGGAGCAGTGTTAACTCAAAGGAAGATCGATGGGTATTATCATCCTATTTCCTTTTTCTCCAAGTCCCTAACCAAGTGTGAGAAGAATTACTCAGTTACGGACTTGGAAGGGTTGGCTATTGTTCAGGCTTGTGAACGATTTCATCCATTCATCTATGGAGTACAGGTAACAGTGAAATCGGACCATCAGCCTCTTTTAGCTCTATTCTCCTCAAATGCCACGTCTAACAGAGTTCTTCGCTGGGCTTTAAGGCTACGAGGGTATGACTTACATATAGAATACATAACAGGGCCGTCAAATAGAGTGGCTGATGCCCTAAGTCGGGTTCCCGTGGAGAGATCTTCCACAGACGAAGCTATAGAAGTGTTTAGGTTTTCGGAAGAAACGGTAGTTGCCAGCATAGATCAAACGACAGATATCTGGCGACAAGAGTTAAAGAGGGATGAGAGCTTTAACAGGGTAATGAATAAGTTAGAGAGTCGTAGCTTTGGAAACGACGAGGAGGTGAGATTTGGTAGTGATAGATTTTTTGTCAGAGAATTCGTGATAGAAGGGAGTTACTTGTTTCTTCTCCGAGCAGAAGAGAAGCTCAAGTGTGTCCCTGAAGGGTTGAGAGACAAGGTGCTTAGAGAAGTGCACGCAGGAGAGTGTAATGGCCATCTAGGTGTTAGAAAGCTAATAGATCTGATATCAAGGCATTACTACTGGCCAGGGTATAAGAGTGATGTGGCAAAATTTTTGAAGAAATGTGTGACATGCGCCATTGATAATTTTAGAGAAGTTGGGAAGCCACCACTCGACCCTATTCTGAGCACTACACCTTTCGAGGTTATTGGTTTAGACCTAGTGGAACTACCCACTACCAAATTAGGTAATAAGTATGGATTGGTGGTAGTAGACTATTTCAGTAAGTGGTGTGAGATGTACGCACTAAAAGATAAGAAGGCTCAGACAGTTTGGTCTGTTCTGTTTGAAAGATGGTTAGGGTATGGATGTAGGAGCGTAAAGAATATCATCTCAGATCACGGTTCTGAGGTGATAACAAGTATGTAGAGAGTATGGCGAGTAGCATGGGGATAAAACTTTCTTTTGCTAAACCGCATAACCCAAGAGAAAATGGGCTTGCAGAGCGATCTCACCAGACCATCACTACAATGTTGAGGAAGTCGCAATGCGTCAGGTCTGAATGGGATATAAGGCTACCATGGGTTCTTAGGGTCTATAACAGTACTATACATGCTAGTACTGGGTTTTCACCTTATCAGGTTCTGTACGGGTATGCACCCACATTAGTTTTTAGCGATTTTAGTGCTAGATCACTTGAAGTTGGGTTGGTTAAATACGATCAATATGTGCTTACTCTTAAGGAGATCATTGAGAAAGTCCAAAAGTTGGCTAACGAAAACTTGGAACTGGCTAGAGAGAAGATGAAGACAAGTTATGGTAAGATGCATGGTAGTCTGAAGAAAGACATAAGGGTAGAAGATTCTGTATACATTAAGCTTTTGACTACAGGAGTAGATCAAAAACTGAATTTAAAGGTTAGAGGACCAGCTAAGATAAAAGAAGTATCGGATACTTCGGCTCTGGTAGATATTGGAGGAGTCAGGGAAAGACTACCACTTGATGTGATAGTACCAGTACCTGATTCAGGAGAATTTGTGCCGTTGGTGGAGGCCAGACCGAAAAGGCTAAGAGGAAGACCAAGGACGGGGATGTGATTGGATTTTTCTTTTCTTCTTTATTTATGATTCGTCTCCCTTCTTCTTATTAAGGTGGTTATAGTTGTTTGCGTTACAGTAGATCAGTCAATTCTTTTCGCTCAAGTTAAGTCTGCTACATGTTAGCTTGCTTATGTTGAAGTCTTAGTCCATGGGACAAGCGCGGATGCATAAGGAGTGAGTGGAAGATTCGCACTAGCTCTCTGAAGTTAGTCGTCTTCATATCGCTTGCTGTGGTTATTTCTAGTTTTACCATCGCTATAGGGATTCTGGGACAAAATCATTCTGTACCCCCCGCATGTGAAGTAAGATGAGACTACAATTTTTAAATTTGACTACATTTGATCTACTTGTACGTGACAGAGAAACCAAAACAGCGAGCAAGGCGATTCTTATCGTGGGAAGACGAGTGTGATGAGTTATCTTTGTTTTTAGTTAGTAATTGTTGTTAATAAAACTGATCTTAACTCTAATTCTCGATATATTACTAACGAACCCCTTTTTTTGATAATAGCTAGACTAGTTCGTGACATTTGTGTAATCAATCATTCACAAAGCTCCTTTAACTGTGATTGAACCTAGTTCCTGTTTTATGAGCTGTATTTGAACAATTTTTTATAATATAAGGTAAGGTACAAGAGAAAGAAACGTTAAAAAAAATAAGCGCCTTCACAGATAGCTTGATCAACAAATATAATTTTTTGAATAGAAACGGAGAAGAGTATATCAAATGCAGAATCGAAAAAGTTAAGGGACGACATAAATTTGAGCACGCTGAGTGATCGTAGTGAGAATAAAATGGTAAAAACATTCCACTGTCAAGAAATTTAGAAGTTATGAAGGTGACAAGGTTTCTTCACTTTGTTCTAACATCAGCCAAACAAAAATATATTTTGAGAAATATTTCTATCGCTGGTTTTCAAAACATTTAATACTTATATCTTTTCAGGTGAAAAATTTTAGAAAACTATATAAAAATGTGGAAAGCTTCTTAGATACGCTGAAGTTTAAAAATTAAAAATCTAGTTTTTAACTGTGAAAGTGGAGAGGGATAAACTTTGAAGTTTTTTTTAAGTATTTTATGATTAATTTTTTTTGTGGTCCTGATCATTTCTTATTCATTCTCTGATTTTTCCTATCTTTAACAGCTTTTCAGCTTACTATTGGTCATTCAAAGACAGCAGTTATCTTCGATAAAGTTCAGTACTTTCTATTCAAGGTTTCGCATACGTTTTCAATGCATTATTAGTCTGTGTAAATACATATGGTTGTTAAAACAATCTTTACGAACCGTACAATCGAAAATTGTGAAGTCACTTGCTGGTTTTATAATCGCTTTGAACGAATGAGTGTATTTATAAATTAACTCTTGTTCTAGTTACAAAGCTTACACAGTTGAATATACTAATCCGAAAAAAAAAACTCGAAAAGCTTTGTCCACAGTCAAATTTTTTAAGTTTGTCTTTTTTTACAAGACATGAAGTTCTGAAAGGTATCAGCATTTTTTTTCTCAGACTGTTATTATAAAGCATAAACCCATTTCATTCTTTTCCAATCATCCGTATAGGTTTAGTTTTGCTGTCAAAATATTTCGTGATGCGTATTCGCGACTAATGTTTACATAGTAGACCGTGTGTGACAGTCAAGCCACTTTTGTTCACTTAACTCATCCTATAGCATTCGAAAGTCTGTTGAAGTGATCCTTACCTTGAGTTCTATCATCATTTTTTTGTCCACTTGTTCAAATTTTGGTTCTCATAGTTCTTACATCAGTCGTTTCTTATTATGTCACGGTGGGATAGCTTACCAGTCAGTGCCCAGAACGTAGAAAATGTGGTGGACACAACGTACACGTGAGTTTCTATATTTTTTTCTGATGTACATAATGTTTGTATTTAAAGAGCCGTAACACAGTCTACTGATTATCTTTTGCGCAATACTATCAACGGTCTTATTCGTCAGGAAATTTCAGGTGAAAAAATGTACTAGATGATAACTCTTTATTTTTATTTCAGACTCTGGTCAGAACATATGTTATTACCAAAGAGTTGGTAGCCGTATACCAGTGCCTTATGTTTGTAATTTGGGTTGCTGTAACCAAGGCTGTTGTACAGTTGCTAACTTGGCAGCGTAAGTTATTAGAAACTTTTTACTTTTGTAATATTTTAGAACACAGAACCTCAAGTTCTTTTGGTTGGGCTGTTGGTTTATTGTGTTTGGTGATAATTGCTATTATATTCGGAGTCGCAGCTATCGGAACTGTATATTTATTGAATAAGCAAAAAGATCGAATTCACAAAAAACAGCTTCACGATCAAACGGATGGTTCAACTATTAGCCAGGTATGATTATACTGTTGATCACACAAGAAGTTTTGAGTATCACTTGCAGGAATATGGTTATAGAGATGGCTATTGAGGAAAATCTCTTTCAAATCGACAATCAATACGGACTAAATCTAAAAACAATATTCATCCATCATGTACATTTTGTATTCATGCATTTATGAGCAACAACTCTCATTAAAAAATTTAATGAACTCATAACTTTAATATCTGCGGTTAGTGGAATAAAGCAACAATATCTGACTTGAAAGTAAAAAAAAAATTCTAGTATCATAAACAAAATAAATTATGAGAGACATATTTCCAGGATAACTTCTGTTCTCCGTTCTCTAATTGATCTGGATCAGCTTTTTATCGCATGGAGTATAATTATTAAATCGTTCAATGTACTACAATCAAGACATTTTTATCAAAAGGTTAACTGAACAATTTCCAAATGGCATAATCGTTGAATGAAAAGCTGTTGCAAGAATACGAGACAAAATATAGCTTCAATTAAGGCGTGCTCTTCTTCAGGCTTCCGCTCGATATTTCTTCAACTTTCTCTTCGTATTACTATTCTCTGTCAACAAACTTGCTTATTTAACTTCGCGTTGATAACTCTTTTATTTATTTAGTGTCTGAGAAACAATTTTTTTTGTAATTAATCATTATGGACATATCTCAATTTTTGTCTTTTTCTCCGAGAATGATTAATCAAAAGTCGATCTTTGAATTCACATATGTTTTTTTTCAACATTCTTAAGCTTAATGGTCAACTAATCGGAATTTAATGTACTGGAAATAACTAGAACGAAAAGTTTATTAAGAATTCATGATTCTAAAACGTTATTCTATTCATTTCTCATGAGTGTTCTATCATTTTTTTGTAATTCTCTTTTTTTTAATAAATAAAATTTCACATGAGGGGGTATTCTCATCATGTTTTATAACTTGTAATTCTAAAGCAGCTGTACTCACAAACTTTTATGCGAAGTTTCAATTTATTTTCAGCAATAAACTTCTAGAAGCCTGATAAGTTTCTCTGCACTGTTTTACATTTCATTTAAACTAAAACAAATTGACCACTTTGAGTATAGCATTAAGCATAAAATCTGACACCCTTGCTTCTCTGTTAATCTGACGACTCAAATTAGTTCCATTTCGATCATCTAACTCGAGCTTTCATTTGAATATTACTTTCGCTTGAAGAAAAAACTTGAAACGTTACTTCTTATTCAAAATCATAAGTTCTTTTTTTCGTTTACTTTTAGTAAATAAGTTTTGTTAATCCAGTCGAATGAGCATGACTTACCGGTTCATAATTACTTTTTTGAATGTCTTCATTCTGTTTCACATCGAGATATTTCTAATGTTGAAAGAGCAACATCTCATTAATCTAGATCATCTTGAGAGGGTTTTACTCTTTTTATTTCTCCTCCTAAATTATTTTTCACTCAAACTTCATCATAAGAATTTAGATAAATCTTATTCCGAAATTCAATTATGAATATGATTGATGACTTTGAGTTAGAAACATACTTCCTTCACTTTTCTTCTTGTCATTTATTTTCTTTATAATTTGATATATCATAACAGTTACTGAATGAAAAAAACAATTTCGCGTAGAATTCAGTTGATGCACAAAAGCAGAGACAAAGTAAAAACAACTATTTATTTTCTTTAGTTAAAACATAGGTCCTTCTAGATGCTCAAATTCCCACTTATAACCTCAATCTGTTATTTTCCTGCCATTTCCTTTATGGTAGTGTCTTAATATTCAAATCTCTTTAAGAGCAGATGAATTAGTGAAAAATAGAGAGAACGAAAAAGAAATAGAGTGAAAGACAAAATTCACTGACAGGATAAGAGCTGAGAAAACATATCTCAGAAAGGAAACTGAAGAACTGAAAGAAAATTATGATAATTATTTCCGAAAAACCGAGGATGAAACATTGCTAAGAATATCCGACTAGTCAGAAAAACGAACACGTAAATTGCTGTAACCATTAAAACTTTTCTTCACAATTAAACTTTATTTAGATTGACAAGTCTGACATTAAATGCTTAATTTGCTCCATAGCTGTTCTCAAAACGTTTATTTAAAATTCAAAGAGTGTCTTTATTTTTCCTGGAAAATCTTCATTTAGACCGACTTGACTTTTATTTTCTCATTTAATGAAACTTTTTCTCATCACCAAACGGTGTACTTGCCTCCGAATTTCTATTAAAAAATGATTCGGATTGAAGTCGTTGCAGTATCGCTTTTGAAACTTAGGTTTATCTGTTATTTCCCGTTTTACTCAGCTTCCTCTCCATTTTTTTCAATTTTGGAAACTATTCGCATTAATTGCTGAGTTAGACTATCAACATACACAATAGTTGGATCATTATCCAAATTACTGACTGTGTCTATCTCGCCGCCACTGAACTCATATTTTTCGATTCATAACGGAGAAATAGAAAGTTCAATCCAATATGATACATTTTTCCTAAGACGATCATCTTTTTTCCTGGCATCCTTATTTATCTCGTTTAATAGATATATGATTACATATTTGAAAATACAATTTATGACGACAATGTATTCATCAACATTTTAGTCTCTGAGATTTTGATTCTCAAGAGATTCGATCAAACAATTTGATAGAATTCATAGTTGTCTCGTTCCACATTCATGCAAACGGCATTATTCTGAATATGCCGAATAAACAAAGTCTGAATATATAAAGGAAATACTTTGCAAAAATAAAATGAAATCTTGAATGCCAATCATAAACCTTTAAAATCGTAATTGGCAAACCGAAATGAAATAACTTTTGTTCCGTTCTTAATAGTTTTTCAATGAAAGGAAATAGACACGTTAGAATGGATATTATCATCACGTTCAATTTAAAATTCAATAATTCATAAATTTCCTTTTCAGATTCAAAAACTCATAATGGCACGTTTCCTTTTTGTTAGATATTTAAGTTTTAACAATTATCATATTTTCCTAAGAACTCATCGATCTGTTTTTTTTAAACAAAATGAGCTACATTTTATTTTTTTGTTTTTCTATTTGTGAACCTATAATAGCTTGATTATCATATGTATCAATCTATTTTCTATAATCTAGTTTCTATCACTTCAAATGACATTTTGGTTTGTTAAAGCGAACGTAAATCTAAATTAAATGAAATTTTAGAAATTTGCTAACATTTTTGACCTTTCTGGTTGCTAATGTAATTCTTTAGTACGACTGCGAATCCCCACAAAAGTGCGTGTACGATCATTTTGGGCTGTTATTGCTTCTTTTTGAGCTTCCAAGCAAATCCGATAATGAAAAATGTTCGATTGAAAGTGTGGGGGTTTATCAACTTCAGATTGAATAAACTCTGGATTTTTCGTGAAAAGTTAATAAAGAAGCCTCAGCAGTATAAGCAATATGAGAACATCATAAACTATATTAAAACACACAAACTATATCAGGCTTCAAAAATATATATTGCTGAAGAGAAATACATCTTCACTTCCTCTAACTGTGTTTCAGTTCTTATTTGATGTTTCAGAGTAGTTTTTGTTTAAAATCAGAGGTCGTTTTTTCTTGGATGAAATGTGACGCCAACATAAATATATATGTTGGAGCACATATTAGTTTTAGAACTGTCCAAACCACAATGATATTTTTTTTGGCCAGACCAGAAAATTTAATTGATCAGATTAGGAGACTTGTCATTGACTCGCAAGAAGAGATAGAGACATGTATGAGAGAATTTGATCAAAAGTACATTGAATGAAGATAAGAAGAACTAGGAATTCAAAAGTATCGTTAGTGCCGATTATTTAATTCATTATCATTGATTATCCAAGTATAAATCAAGCATCTAGAAAAAATGAATTAATTCCCAATCAGCATAGAAATTACCCGAATCCCGAATGAAAACTGAGCGCTCATAGGAGATGCCCAGATTTTTAAAATGGGAATATTGTGATTCATTTTTAACCGGTTTATTTGCATAGTATAAAAAATGTAAACACGCTATCAGATACCTGGTTTATTGTTTTGCTTTTATTTATCAGAGTTTCAGAGAAAAGTAAATGAGTAAGAAAGAAAAAAAGTTCGAGTTTGTAATACTGCCGCAATATATCTAGAAGCGCAAGTATTTTGACGTGAGAGAGAGTATTACAAGAAGAGATCGAAGAACTCTGTGAGTGCTTTCAAAAATATACAGTCACTGATAGACTTACCGTCTTCGTCCGATTGGAGAGAAGATTGATCCGCAGAGAGTATTATTTGAAAGAGAGGTGAATGTTTCGGAAATAATCATTTTGCTAGTACGGTTAAACTTATTCGTCACTATGCATTCTTTGGAGGTTCTGAGAAATGTAAAGCCGACATCTGTTTCCTGAGTGTCCAACATCAGAATAAATAGAGAGATACAGAATGTCATAGAGAATAAAGAGAGCGAAAGAGTAATACCTCCATCTCTTCTGTTCTGTGCCCCCCCTTGGCTCCGCCCATTTTTGTGTGCGCACAGTATGATATGTTACATCACCGTATGTCAGAAGCTTCAACTTCTAAACCACTTCACGCATACATTCCTAGAACCGGGGGTCTGAGGGCAGAACCCCCCGCGTTAGAAACATTCTAAAGGTATTATGAAGCTTAATTCATCATTTCTGATCATCCTAAGTGCGCACACAAAAATGGGCGGAGCCTAAGTGGAGCATAGAACAGAAGAGCACCGAGTGTCTAATATTTCCTCCTTTATTTCGGAAAGAACATGTAGAGTAAGCCTTCAAGTGGAAGTAATGAGAGATGAAGAGAAACAGGGATAAAATAAATTAAAAGAAAGAGCATTAAAGAGTGGAAACGTTCAGCAGTTAATCGATTAGGGAGTGAAGATTTTTCAGAGAATGAAAATTAACATTCTCTTTTCATTTCCAATAAAGAGAATGAATTGACACAGTTTCAATATGCCGAGTTACTGAACTTCGAATCTTATATCATATTCTCATGAAGAAAAGAGAAAATAGAAGTGATGAGTGAAAACTATTCTTTATGAGATCACAAAAATAAGATAATAAAAAAGTTTCGAGCAATAACGTGGTTTTTTCTATCTATTGTTTGTTCAGCAACGCCAATGGTAAATATCAGCAGTTTATAAAAAATTGGACTTGCCATTTCACATGAGTATCAAAAATTTTGAGATAAGTTTCAGCGCTTGAAAAGTAGTAATAGAAAATGAAGAAAAACACTTATGAAATAAATTTCGAGAACGTTATTTCGGTTGGTTTCTCAATCAACCTTAAAAAGCACCTATTAATGAACATCTTGATTTAGAAACATAATTTACTTCGAAGAAGTAAAATAGAAAACTTTGACTGAAATTATGATGATTTTATTTATGATTGCAAAGATTTATGTGTCACCTCTTGAAAGAAAACACGATTGTAGTAGATTAAACCACAGTATATTCAAATTCAATATGTTATCTCATCCAATAAGTTCATCATGTACTGCACTTTATATGTTGTTAGCTTGTATGACAAGCACCGTCAACCGTTAAGCATGTAAACAGGTTAGGTAAGATAGTGTTATCCGCATTGTTTTGCTGGTAAGTCACATAACCAGCATTCTCTTCCACAATGAAATATGTTTCAGTTCTATTAGGTCATTTCATAAGTTTGCTGTCTAATCATGAAATTTTGCTAAGCTTATTTTTTTTTGGTTCCATTAATAATTTCTGTCTCCATTTTCGCAATGTCAAGCAACTTTTGAAACGGAACAAGCTGGGTTGCTATTTTTGGTTTGTTTCTCAATCAACCTAAAGAGATACATAGTGTTGAACAGTTGTCTAGTTCTAAATTTATCGAAAGAATAAAACTTGCAGACAAAGCTTTCTGGAGATTGTTGAGTTTAGGAAACAAAGTAGACAAAAGAGTTTCCTTTCATTCAAAAACATATTTCCACATTTTCCCTAGTACTTAATCTTTTAAAAAATCTGCAAACTAATACTCAAGAAGTTTGTCTTATCACCTCGGTAAAAATCTCGTTACATAAAATACATTGCACGTAAAAAAGGAAAATTGGTACGAAAAACATATTTTTGATGCCTATTTTCATTGTGCATTATTTTGCTCATTCTTTTGTTCAATTCATATTGAAAAATAATATATGAGTTGTTATAAAAGAAAATATAATCCTCAAGACGTCCAAAGTATTTATAATTCTGATAATGAAATAACACCGTTTCTCTTTTCACATAATCCTTCTTCCTCGTTTCGTGATATACATACAGCTTTCCGCTTTTTTTGGCCTCTACTCTATTTTTTTATTTTTATCTTCCTATCCCTCTTTCTCTGCTCTTGAAGAGCAGATTTTGCTCAGAATCATTTGATTTTCATGCTAATTATTCTGAATTAAATATTTGCAAATAACTTTCAATCTCTTTTTTTTATCTCGTTTTTTTTCATTTGAAATGAGATATTTAAAAATTTGGCGAGAGTGGGACGCGTAAAACAATTAACAATTATGAGAATATTTAAAATATGAAAATACTTTTACGGCTGTTTCTTTTCGTGATCTCTTCATCTAAATTTCTTTCAGATGACCTGAGCTCTTCTTTGAAACATAACGTTCCTTCTTAAAATTGTTTCTTTGACTACTCGACATACTTTAATATTTTTAACTCTATTCCGCATTATACCATGAATGTACCAATACTTCCACATTATAATCCCAACATTTGTGTGGTCTTTGACGTCATTCAAATGTATAAGAATATTATAATTTACGTTTAAAAATCATGTCTTCAACGATTATTCCACTAAGTTTTGAGCAATGAGTGTTTTTAATTTATATTCAAGAATTGTTATTACTTTACTGAAAGTTTCGATCTGTATAATTCTCTCCAATAATTCAGGTATAGTTATTAAACATATCATTCCCACATAGCTGTTCTGTTTCTGTTTACTCATTTCCCAAAAATCTTTTTTTTAATATTTTTTTCTCATTTTATAAGCTGTCAGCAAGCTTGAAAAATTCAAAATAGTTGTGTGTGTCAGATAATGTTTGTACCATGAGCAACGCTCGAAAATATCTGACTTTGTCACATGAAGCCGACGAGGAAATATTTCTTTCTTTCGCGACTAAATTATAAAGCCCACATCTCCCTTCTGATGGCTTAATGATTAATTCTAACTTACCACACCATGAGTTTATTATGTCTTATCATATTATTCATTCATCATTTGTATTTAAACAACATTCTCAAATGTTTATACGTGGTTTTATGAGAGTTTTTTTCAAATTTTTAATTGAAAATCATATAATGATCTTCTTGAGATTTTGTTTCAGAATCGGAATTTATGCTGGATAGTATAAATTTCTTCCACATTCTCAAAGGAGGAGCTCTCTTTCTCCTTGTGGTGTGGACTATTTTTGCCAACACTCTTGTGTTCATTGTCCTATACAAGAACCCTCGCCTCCAAACAGTTCCTAACTTATTGGTAGTTTGCATTAGTAAATCGCATATTAATTCCTATTTATCTTTATCAGGTCGGCAATTTGGCTTTCTCAGATCTCTGTCTCGGGTTGATTGTATTACCATTATCGTCGGTATACGCATTAGCTGGTGAATGGATATTTCCTGATACGTTGTGCGAAGTTTTCGTGTCAGCCGATATTCTCTGCTCAACAGCCTCTATTTGGAACCTTTGCATTGTTGGGCTGGATAGATATTGGGCTATTACAACACCTGTGGCTTACATGAACAAAAGGTTTAGCATCATAAAACCATGCCGACTGATTTTTTTCAGAAATAAAAAAACAGCTGTAATAATGATCTTGACTGTTTGGGCCACTAGCTCTTTGATATCATTAGCACCTCTACTTGGCTGGAAACAGGTTCTTTTTTTTTCAACTCTGAAGAACAATCTCGAAGTCAATTATTTCAGACAGCCATATCATCCAACTTAATCATGGATGATAAAACAAGCTCGCGTCAATGCACTTTTTTGGACTTGCCTAGCTACACTATTTATTCGGCAACCGGATCATTTTTCATACCAACTATCCTGATGTTCTTCGTATATTTTAAAATTTATCAAGCATTTGCTAAGCATCGCGCTCGTCAAATCTACCGTCAGAAGGTTAGTCCGAACTAACTTTTTTGGATACTTTGTGTAGAAGTCACAATTAGAAAGGCACTTTTCGCCCTGAGCGGTCGTTTAGCAGGATAGTTAACATGGAAAGTTCTTTCGAACATCCAATATAAAAACAATGAAAAACTGTTTCAAAACTTCAACAAAAAAATATTGTGTCTCGGGGGAGAACTAACAAACACTAACAATCGGGAACTGTATGAATTCGAGTTTTCAAAAAATGAAAAAAAGTATCTTTCTGAGTGTTTCTGTTATAAACGCAACTCGTGCGCTCGAAACAACTTCAAACGCTTCTCTCATTTATTTGTTCTCTATCTTTCTATCTTTAAACATTGTGAGTGTTTGTCCTTTGATATGTTTAAAAACTATTTCAGAGTAAGATATCAAATAAATATATAATTGATGAAAAACTGAGTAAAAAATGTTTTAAAGAAAGATTAAAGTTAGGTTTTTAGCTGGCCGTCTCATCTCACGTAAGCGTATTGTTTATTATTTTAATTCTGCAATCGAAGAGAAATCGCATCAGTCAATATGCATCAACTGCATTCATTTTTTGTTCATTAGTTAATCCTTTGTTTATGATTCTGGAAAAAAAGTGAACTAACAGCCACTATCAATTATTTTCACAATACTTCGAACAAAGCAGTTGTTGGCTGTTAGTGTCACATATTGGATAGAAATGGAATTGTTTCTTTTCCTCTCATTCAGTTTAATGTTTGTATGTTTGTGGTTCCACGTTCGATACTTACCGGATTATAACTTGTTGACAAGAGAAAGTTGTTAAACTGTACAGTATTAGTGCATAGTCTTAGAGTTCTAACAATAGATTGTTTGTTATCACACTTTGTTGCTTAACGCATGTTTCAATTTACCCTCATGTTCCGCCCAACCTTGACATGCACTGTAAGCTAATGCAAAATGAATGTTCCGCTTCTAACGCATTACTGCATTAGGTTGCTGTGATAGCACTAAATAATACATATTTTTCAATCATCTTCTTAGATTATAATTGTGTATCATATTCAGGTTATTCGGAAGCATATTGAATCTACTATTCTTCATGAAATCAGCCATGTTCTACCCACGTCAGATGAGTTCGCTAAAGAAGAAGAAGATGATGAGAGTAATGAAAAACAGCCCATTGTCCAGTATAAAATGTTTTTATAGGTAATGATAGCGAAAATATAAATCGTATAAAAGAGGAAGATGAAAACGAAGAAGAGGAAGACGCGGTTTTAGACAACACTGAAGAACTAAATGAGGTATGTACCATGAGAAATGCAATCAAAAAAAACTCTGAGTGCGATGACTTGACTGTTTTGATTTAATATAGTTCACTTATACAATTGTTTCTGTTTTAAGACGCAAACTACAACAACTATCTCTGGAATTGTAGAAGGAAAACGGAACACACCATACGTTAAAATTGAAGTGAAAGTAAATTTCTGGAAACAGAACAAAACTTTTAAAATCGTATTTTCATGTTTCAAAATCAGTACCCGTTTATGATCGTCAACGAAAGCAGGAAGTCGAAAAAAGAAATACACAAGTAATCACTTATGAAAAAGTTCAGCGTTATAAAAACAGGTAAGCGTTCTTCTAGAAGTTTTCGAGAAAAGAATATGTTATTAACATAGAAAAGAAAGGACTTATCGGCGCAGCCTTCAACGCAAACCTAAAGCCATATCAGCAGCGAAAGAACGAAGAGGCGTCAAAGTGCTAGGCATTATTTTAGGATGCTTTACTGTTTGCTGGACACCCTTTTTTGTGTAAGTACCAACAAAAAAAACTATATTTCGATGCATTTGTTAAGAATGTATGTGCTGGTGCAGTTCTGCAAAAGCTGCAGCCCAAACCCGCATATAGAGATGTTTATTACATGGCTAGGATATAGCAATTCGGCTATGAACCCAATTATCTACACGGTAACATAACAATACTCTAATATTCTCAAGTGGTAACAAAAATTTCTTTTGAGGTTTTCAACCGTGACTATCAAATCGCTCTGAAAAAGCTGTTCACACGTGAAAATCGGAAGACGCAACCCAGCCTTCTTTGAATTGCTGAAGTAGAGATAAAAATTAATCTAACTCATATGTCAAATGCGGCAGGAAATGTAACTTTCTGAAGAGTTTAAAATTGCTAGAAAGTATTGTGAATTTTCGGCGATAAAAAATACTCTTTCGTGTTCCCAAATGCAGGCTATTTGTACAAATTATGTTAAATATGATGTTTCAACTCACATCCCTATCATTCCTTTGAAATTGGTGAAGAAATTTTCGCATTCCCGAATTGGCTTTTTTTAATTATCTGTTTTTCTTTGAATGATTGATCTATTCTAAATAACATAGTATGTTTCGTTAACTTATTTCGAATAATTTATTGATCAACAAATCACAACAACATTATTGGTTGTAATGTTTAATTGAGTAAACATCATGAAACTGCCGTTTTGGAATGTGTACGAATGGTTGATTGTTAAAAAACTGAGATGTTACTTTTCCAGTATTCTCCATTAATAAAAGCAATGATATAGTACATTTTTTTGTTTTTCAAAAAAAAGGATGAGAATAAAACGAGTAACACATGAAACAACATTCACATGCATAATGACCGATTCTTCGAAAGAATCATTTCATTTGAACTACATGTATGGTATAGTTATATTTCATACTTTAAGTTAATATACACTTGCTCGTTTTGCGTAGTAGCGAGCACTTGGCACATCAGAGAGCATGAGATGTTCTGTGGCTTCATTTCTTTCCTCCAAAACAGATCGAGTAGCGGTTCTCTCAGTTTGCATAGCATTACGAAAATGGATGAACCACGTTCTGTTTTGAATAGTTTATTATTATTATTATGGGGATTAAAAAGACTAACGGAACGAAAATGTCTTCAAAAGTTTGACGGAAACTGCTAGACATGAAACAATATATTCCGAAATTAATGGGATAAGTAGCCTGCAGGATAGCAAGTCTTGACCGAAATGTAAATTTTGTCTTACCATGACAAGCATGTTGCTAGAGAGTAAGAAAACAGCTGGAAAAATACCATCCAAAAGGGCTACACGAATATGAAAAGTTTCACAGACGCACAAAACTCCCATGAAAGCAGCTTGAGGAAGATTGACAATCTGCTAATGTAATGAGTAAACGTTTGCTGTCTTATGATTACCAAGAAAAGCGAAACTATAAAAACGAGCATGTAACTAGTTGAATTGATATCTCGTTGACGGGCAGCTTCTTCACTACGTTTTTCTCTGTAAAAAAAAATACTTCCTGGTTGTATTACATTCAGTACTTGAGAAGGCGAACTTTTCGAAGCTCAGCTAATCGGAGTTGCCGAATGAGAAGAATGTTGAGTATTACTAAAAGAATGCTAGGTAAAGTTATAAAGATTATGGTCCGAGTCCAGAAGTAAATGTTGTAGAACAAAGTAGGTCCCACAAAGACAAGAAAAGGAGTTGCTTTGCTAGTACAAGCCCTTAATTTTCGATTTCGAATCAATTTCTAAAAAATCTTCATCCCTGAGTACTCACCTCATGTAGGTAAAATCTTGGAGATATCCTGTTAAAACCCAAGAATCTATTACATCCAAATAATAATCAAAGGATTTTGGGAGCCCACAACCAAATGAAACAGCCTTAGTTTTCGTTATAATCTCTTTCATTCTCGATCACTTCCTACCGTTATGATAAGCGTCGCTACTCGAACATTACGCAGATTGCAAATCGAACGAGAATACATTGGATAGGAAATCGAAATATATCTGAACCAATAGTTTACTCTAAGCGACTAAATGCAATACTGAAGTTAGTTTTTTAGTTAAAGTTTTTTTTAATGTTCAGATGGATGGAAATTGTAAAAATTCCGTTCGAACGGTCCCAAAACGTTTCACCAATTTCTGAACTCTTGAATGAAGCAAATCCTGCCGAATATCTCAGACAAAAGCCAGCATGTTCACATTGAAAGTAAAAAATCAAAAGTCATTTGTTAATTACTATTGAACAAGAAAGAAGGGGTTAGACAAATCGAAACGAGGTTGTCACTTAGTGTCTTTGAATTATTTACCTTTGAGCAGCAAGTAGAACAGTCAACCACATAGCGATGTTATGGAATATAGGAGGAAGAGCATCCATACTGTATTTGTTTAAGTAGCACCACCAAAGTTCCAGATCTTCCTTGTGTTCATAATTTCTGAAAATGAATGCTTTTTAAGCTGATTAAAAATAAACTAGACTTCAATGTGAAAAAGAACAGCGTCCATGGCAATGGAATGAGTCCAACAAGCAGTTCAGCAACAGCCATATATTTAAGAACAAGATTCGTAGATGTGATCATATGTTTTTTGGACAATACAACAGCAACGGTCATATTAGACACAATAGCAAACATGACGATAATAGGGAAAATCTAAAAGTGCAAGTTTATCAGATAGTTCAAAATAATTTTCATCAGAAAACCTTTCCATAAACAAGTTCCTCAAGGTCTTGATAGTGAGAAAGAGGTAAAATTACGCTGTCAGTGACACATCTACGTAAGCAACCATCGTAAAAATGGAACATTCCTGGGAAATCAGTGTTTGTTTAGTTCATCCAATGACGGAGTGGTTTAAACGAACCTTCATTCAGACAATCCTTAGCCGCATTCATGAGTGCGGAACTGACAGAAGGTTCATGTTGAGCATCACATGTATAACTCTGGTTCATTCTAAATTCAAATTCGATGTTATAACATAATATCTCGGTACTTCTTACTGCCGTGTAATCATCTCAAGTATTTACTTTCACACTTTGCAAAAAATTACAAACAATTGGCTATCTCTAATACTATTTATATATTTATAGTATCCATATACCCGAGTTCTAAAAAATTATTATCTACGTGCTTATAATGGAATAAGAAACAATTAGATTAATAGAAAAGCATGACAATCGCAGCAATGAACAAACAATACGAAAATTGTAAAACTTCAAGAGAGCGCCTAGCCAGCAACTTTAAATCTTTACATTCATTTTCAAGCTTTAATCTTCAGAAAAGTTCGTGAGAATGGAATATTAACAAATTTTCCGCCTGCTAGTACCAAAAATTAAGCTTTGGAAACAGATTGACAACTATAAATTTGTTTTTGATTCTAGAATTATTGGAATTCATGCATAACTATATTATATAGAAAGTGAACAAACATAACCAATCGCTTATAGATTTCATAATGTATCTCAAGCTATGTATGACATTTCACCCATCTGGCGTAGTTAATGGTACTTGGCAGAGCATTGATATGGAGAAATCAAATTTTGAAGTAATTTGAGTAAAAGGATGATTAATTGAACAAATAAATGTCAGCTTGAATATGATTTGAGATGGTAAAAGAGCTTCAGACAAAGTAAGAGGCTATGAGAAGATGAAAAATTTGAGTGTAGGAGAGAGAGACGAAGAAAAGTAAGACAAGAAAAAGAAAGGAAGAAATAAGTAGAATGAAATAGATCAAGTAACTGAACTGAACCTGATTATTTGACTAAACTTATTATAGAAAATTTGAAGACCCTTAGGCTAACTTTTCCTAAATTTCCTTTTGTTTTGAACATGGTCGTTCGAAAAATGATGAAAGAATAATATCACTCATTCTTCTCTTGATTATGAAAACTCATCTTAACTCTTTTCTTCCCATTATATATACGATTCCAAATCGAATGCTACTCAAGAACCATAGACTGAAGTTAACAAGCTTATGAGTTAAATCCATCTTACATCAACTCTCTTTCTTTCTCCCTCTCTCTCCCATTCTTTATATATAATATATGAAGAGGAAGAGAGAAAGAAAGTGAGAAAGATATATATATATATATATATATATATATATATATATAAGATTTTGTTGTAGACAAAATCATCAAAAAGTGACCTTCTCTCGAAAATCGAAGCTTTTATCTTTGTCTTCAGAACCTTTTTTTCTTCTCATCGCTTTATATAAAGCAACGAGAGAAGTTAAAGTAGACAGACCATAATTCAATAATGTTTTGCTCGCTGCTTTACTTTGTTTCAAACGTAATCTATCATCGGATAACAAAAGAGAAAAACAAAAAAATAAACAAAATGAACAGAACAACAAAAACGAGCATCTTAGTCAATTTATAGAATAGCAAGACTAGAAGAATATTTTATTTTTTGAAAAAGTAATCTCTCTCTTTATAAAAAAAGGAATAGTGGAAAATCTACTCTCTTTCTCCCATCTTCTCTATTAATTTTTTTCTCATTCATTCTTCTTTCTTTAATGAGAAACAAGGCTGATTGAACGAGTAGGTGGAGATTCTTCCAAAAAAAGACTTTTTTGTTGTTGTTTTATCTAAACTTGTTCGACCTATCTGACTATCATTAAAAGAAACTAATTAATTCGGACCGACAAAAAAGATTCTCTTGATTTAGTGAAGATTCTTCGAGATTCTCAAAAGTTTTCATTTCCGGAAGAAAAGTATAGAATGATGAGAGAAAAAAGATCAAAAAATGGCAAAGTATGATACAGCACAGAGTGTGTTCCGAAAGGAACTAAGAATCCCTATTGAGAGCTGTTGAAAATGAAATAAAAGAGGAGAAAAAATATTTGACATCTTACATTATATTGAGGTGAACAAACGAAATGTTATTCACAATACTGCTTTTATTTGTTATTGCTATGAATGCTCTACACTGAAAATTAATTATCAGCAAGATAAAGTTGTTCCTCAAGAACTTGATCTTTACATTTATGTATGACACAAAATGGAGATGCTGATCATGAGAATGATAGGTCTAATGTTTGCTACTTTATAAGCGTTTGCAATTTGTTTTCTGAGAGATGTTTCTCTCTATTCGAGATTGCAAGAAATTATTCTACAAAATAAAGGAATAGAAGCTGTTCTATTCCTTCTAATTTTCGAACAATATGTTCTAAAAACGGCGAGATGAGCTAAGCATGAATTGCTTTTGTGTCTCATATGTTCTTAGAGATTTGCTTTTTTTCCATTGTTGATGATTATAGAGAGAACCAAGCAAGCAAGTAGGAGCATTCATTTTCCTCTCTCTCCTCCTTATGAAGTTAATTGATAAATTGGCAAAATAATATTTTTTCATTACTCAAAATGAAGTTAATTTTTTCAGAAAACGACTCCAAAACGCTCTCATCCATCTTCAGAAATAAATCATCTTATATTGTGATATCAAATTAGTTAGCAAACTTCTCTACGATAGCGTAAAGTTTTTTTTAATCCACACTCACATTCATGCGCTTTAATTACGATCTAAGATGAGTTAGTGCCATACTATCACTATAGCCATTTCATCCGAGAGAAGTAGTTCTGTGGAGTTTCCTGTATCTCTATTCAAACAATTATATTGCGAAAGAAAAGAAAATCGAATTTGTTACCTTTTAAGTGAAACCCCTTAAGTATTGCTGAAAATGTTAGATAATTTGAAACCATCGAACTAATCGAAAACTTGGAACATGCTCAGATGGCAGAACAGTTGAGATTTGAACAATGAGCCAGAAAAAAGATAAATTAATACTGAGTTTTCATAATGCCACCGGGCTTTACTAAAGAAACACGTTCATCACTCTGCGCAAGAATAATTTGAAAGACTTAAATACTTGTTTTTACGTAGGCTTACTTTGTTTTTTTCTTCATGAGTTCTGCAAAGATCTTGAAAAAAAAGATACATAGTTTTTTTAGAATAATGCGAACTACTTTTGAACTCCGGAATCGAAGTGCTAAAAAGTGAATAAATACTTTTGGAATGGATATATGAGCTGGATCAGAGCTTCAAGCATTCACTCGCGTTTTTGTCGATGAAGTTTTTAATGAATATATGCCCTAGAGCAATTTGAAAAAAGTTATAGAAATAACTTTCGATATTACATAATCATCATATATTGGTGGATGTTTAATCGAAATTCACAGCGTGATAAAACTGAATAAGCTTATTTAACTTGTCCTTTTTGCTCTCTGATATGCTACCAGCAGCAGTTGACATAGGGAAACAAAACTTGGAATCTATGAATTAAGAAGAAGAGAACATAGCTAGCAAATTGGAAATAATTTTCTATCCCTTACTCTTTTTATTTTTCTATCTCTCTATCACATTTTTTTCATTCTTCACTTTTGATAGAGAGAGTGTGAATAAATTTCATTTAGTTTCGAATAAAAAATGTTTAAAAATTAGTTTTTGCGAATAATTCATTGAGGGAGATGTGAAATGATCAATCTTCAACAAAAAATAATGGTAAATGTTTGTTAAAGGTTCGAAACTTTTTACTTTCGTGAATAATTGAGAAAAACATTAAATTCTTCTTAAAGTTAAAAAATGCTACCATCGTATGAGGAAACAAAAACTAGCATTTGAATGATACTAATGATAACTGTGCGACTCACTTTTCTATACAATCATGACATGTTACAGAATATTTTACAATAAGATATTCAGAATCGCAAAAAAATTTCATATCGATGTCTATCGGTGATTCTACTGTGTGTCGTGAAATAATCATAAATTCAAGTCTCAAGAAGTTACCGCTTTTTGAAATAAAGGCAAGGCTTAACTTTTTCATGAAAATATGTTTCAATGTTTGCTTTCTCTTTTTTTTCATCTCTGCTCAAACTAATATATGTACCATATTCTGTTTCCCCGGAGTGATTCTTCCTGCAGGAGAAACCTCTCTACAGTTGACTGTCCAACAAATCAAAAAGGAGTTTCCATTAAGAATAAGAACTTCTTTTAAATCAGAGTAAAAGTTACATTCTTTCCGCTTATTTCTTTCTAATTGTCGAATTTTGTCGCAAAGAATAAAAAAAAAAATTTTGAATATAGTTTAAAGAGCAGATTGATAGTTGCAAACTCACAGTTGTTATGTTATAAATAAAGTGAGAGTGATTTTGGACAAATGAAGGAATGGCCACTGCTCATATGATTTCCTAATAATTGGAATAAAAAAATTTGGATTTTAAAATTAATAAGAATTTCAGATTGGGGTAATGTATGTTCATTCGAAATGCTTCATTTTAATAAATTATTGAGTTTTTTCATTACTGGCATTACTTTCATCGAGAGCTGTTCCATAACTATTTCATTATTGAACGTGACATTTTCAGCTTTATCATATCAATATACTAGTTCACATCACAACAATTAGAGTAGGTGGAGAAAAAGTTTTGAACAATAGAACGACACATGTAATGGATGAGTAGCATGTCACAGTTATTGCTTCACAAGACTTGACACATATAATTATGATTGATTAATATTAATGTTATTATTGTTATTATTATTATTAGTGTACAAAAGTGTTGTTTACAAAAGTACAAAATATTAACTATGTGAGTAGTTGATCCAACTGTTCCATGATAATGTATGTTGTCCTGTGCCATATGCAAGTGCGCGTGAAGTTGAATGAACGCGAGATGTGTAGTCTTTAATCCAAATTCAAACTTTAATATTATAAACGAGAATCACACCTGTTGTTGGCTCACTAAATCCTGCGTATGCAGCCGAAGCGTAATGAGACAATTGGTCGGCGGGGTTACGGGAGCTGCTGAAGCAGTTTCATTGTGGATACATCTGATTAATGAAGTTACCTGTTATACAAAGCTTCTGCTAATTCCGCTGCACGTTTCAATATTTGTTCCTTAGGAAGACGCTCTGGATCTCCTGGATATTTTGGTAGCAGTTTCTGGAGGCGTTGGAAACCGAAGTCGATGTTAGGTTCAGTAAGAGCTGAAATTTGAATTCAACTTCTGCAAGTATTTCAATATCTCACAAGTGTATGCGAAACGAATTGGGGTAGATCTGTTGAATTGCTTGCTCTTGTATGAGAGAGTAACTTCCACAACTCCAGCTGAATGGCGTGCTGGTGTCGTAACTCTCATTGCATGAGGGGAAATGAACTGTAACATTCAACGTTATAATGTTCAATTCTGATATCAAAGCCCACTTCGCTCCAAACAGATGTAACTCCAAACGATACTTGTAATCCCTCGAAAAAGTTTTCTCCAATAACAATAACTTGAGTTCCTCCCTGAATCCACCCTTCAGAAGGACATACAGCTTTTATCATTGGGGCAGATCCTATTGTTACATCACCAGCATCTTGAAACTCTGAAACCAATCAACCAAAGTTTAATTTGTGTGGAATATTTTTTCTTCCAAAGAAAAATTTTTTGCATTTCACTAGCTTCTGATGCTCAAAATATTGAAAGCATACTGTCAAAGTTCATCTATACGATAATCATCGAACTATTTGAGTAATGTTGACTCATTAATCTGGAATAATCAATTGACTAATCTTGTTATAGATTCTTTTGTAAAAGAAATCTACTATCTGACAAACTGTCTTTTCAATCTCTTTGTTTTCATCTAAACTATTCTAATTTGCATATTTGACAGTTATTTTAATAAATATAAATAAGTGTGCTTTATATTATTTCTGGCTTCACAGTATTACCATATCTATGACAACTAATTTAAATGCACAGCTGCAACACCATAGCCCCTCGTGTCACCCGGTCCCTGTTATCTCCATATCTCAAACACACTCTTGCTGTCTTTTCCTCTCTCTCACCACTTCACATGTTCCATCTTCTTGTGGCTTCTTGAACTTAGTGGAAACTTGAGAAATTAATGATATCCGACCAACTTGCTCGAACTATATAATAAGCTAACAACTCAATTCACAGAAAATAGAATTGGAGAAAATTGTTGGTTTGTTGTATTCGCCAACAACACACTCATCAAATTGAATGTTTGCTCGAATTCAAAAGCAATTGATTCGTCAAATGAAACAGTCAGAAAAGTGAAATAGGAAACTATACTCTAAGTTGCTGTATGAGTATACTCAAATTAGGTTGGCATATGTCTACTCATTTTCGATTTATACTAACCTTCATTAGCGTCTGCACGCTTTGTTCGTCGTCCATGTTTGGAGTTGTTATGAACGAACATATTCTCAGATACGGCCAACAGAGGTCCATCAATATTAACGGATGAACTCAAAACAACCTTAAATGAATAGAATTATTTGATTCAATGTTTGCTTTGATAATCTTTCTTCTCTTTACAATTTAAATTCTAACCCCCTTTTTCTATCATGCGAAGATAAGAGTTCAGTATGACCTACAAGTAGACTGGAAGGCGCTTAAGATATTTCAAAAACAGATGGGTTACGGTCAGATGGAGAAAACAAATTTCTTTTGTCAATAATTAGCTCATATCCGAAGTTTATTCATGAATTGAATTATTATGATGGATGAAAGTAACAGTCTCGGTATCATAAATGGCCACCTGTTTCACACATTCATTCAATGACTTCCTTCTCTTAATGATAAAATGCATCTTCTTCACACTGTCATTTATTGGCGTGCGCTCATTGTAAATTATACAAACAATGCATCTATTGTGTATCGAAATATTCTTTGCTTTCCTTTTTTTGTTCGAGTTGTATTGTTCAGCAGCTTTTCAATATATCAACTTTTCTGAACTATCCATCTTCATGTGGTAGTTGGTTCCCGAAAGAGTCATATATCACTATAGACATTTATTCTCTAGCCTTTTATGTATATCAGCTGTAGTTACAGCTGTCATATTTGGCACTTTGGTCTTCCCTTCAAAGCATAACAACTGCTCCTTATTTTTATATGCGAGAAAAGATATTCATCTCAACAACTAGTCACAGCTTCGAGCTTATTTGCATTTTAGTTATGAAGGCTGTCCAAAATATGAATGATATATGTGAATGTTTAGCAGTCTAGTTGGAAAGGCAGTTACTATTCAGACAGATGACGAGACAAGACAAATCGGGATAGCATAGTTTATTGTTGCTCTTCAATCGAAGCTATGCCATAGATGAAAATTTTGAGATAAAACGAGGATATCTGATCTCGAGATTAGATTACTGTATCTCTCATACTCAGAAAGAAGAAAAAGCTTACGAACTTGAAAAACAAAAACACAATTCTTTACCTGGAATCTGCGCATGTCTCTAGGATTTCCGGCATTCTTCAAACAATTCTGATTACATTTGAGAAAGAACTTCAGAAAATATCTGCAAGTATGATATGAAAGATTATTATTTAGTCGAAAAATTCATATATATTTATATATTACATTTACAGATGTTACCAAAAAGGGATTAAAGCTAATCTGATCATTTTCTAGATAAGTTACTTATAAACAAGTTATGAGAAGGTCACAAGCTCTTTGAATGAGAGCAATAGAATCATCTTTCGGAAGGCTACTATTAAAGAATTACTTGCCCTGTTTGTAACATTACATTAATAGATGTTGAAACAGATATAATTATGGGAATGTTATAAGCCTTCGCTTTCTGCACATGGCTCCTAATTGAATGAAAAAGAAAAGAGATAGTTATCTGCTTTATTTTAATTCTTCATTAGTAGTAAGTAAACTTGTATTTGAACGATATACTGTCTCCGTTAAAAAATGATCATTAAGAAAAATTATTTTTTTTATCTCTTAAAGACTACGAAATACCCACCTGTCAATAATTACTGGATCACTTGGTGTTTCGTTTCTATTACCACAACTTTTTTTTTCACAACAGCGGCTGAAAAGAACCCACTCTCATACAAGCAAGACTCCCAATTCTGCCATCTTACCTACACATGACCTCGTGCGTTAGTAAAACCCGGCACATCTCAGGATTTTTATCCTGTCCTTCATAAGTTATTGCCTAAAAACTTAAAATAGTCTACGTCACGTTATTTTCCGTGTTCTGATCAAATGTGTCAATTGCACTTCAGAACAACTTTTCTATTACAGTATCTTAAGAATAACGTTCTCAGTCTCTGAGCAATCTCTTTTAGCTGTTCTATCTATCATTTTCCATCTTCAAAATTTAACCCATTCAGTTGCATGGATAAAAGGGACAACATATAGTTTCAATCTAAAGCAACTTTTGCAGCAAGAATAATGTTGTATGCTTCCTTCTGCCTTTCCATTTTCATCTTCTTCAAAAAGCAAGCGTAATAGACAAAGCGATAACAATGTCAACGTGAGAATTCAAAATATATCATAATTGTTTTCATCTTACGATATAAACTCAAAATTTGTTCTCAAACTATCTTCAATCTACCCTTAGGAGTTGAAAAAACTGCCAATATCCAATTAAGGAAAACTACAAAACTGGCCAATTTGGTAAATGAAAAAATAATTATAAAGCTGATGAGAAATTATTTTTTGACGCTTAATTGGGTAAATATTATTTGAAAGGTGCTGTTTGATATAAGAAAGCAATCAAAGATATCCGAAAAACAAACCTGTTTTGATACGCTATCAATTAATCGAACGTAAAGATCTTGCTCGCTTCTGACACCTTAAAGCAAGTGTTGTTCATTTTAAATAATAAATACGGTTGGCATACCATTATGGAAGAGAAGACCTAACTTATAATGAATACCATTTTTTGTATCTTGTCCTTCTACTTCCTTCTCACCTTCAACAAAACCAGCAAACTAAAATGGAGTATTAAAGCTGAATGAACAGACAAATAGATTCCTACCTGGGTTCTCTCAATTTCGATCGGTTGATTTGAACGGTCATATAAGGCAATCACAAAATGAAAGAAGTTCGATTTCCTCAAATTGTTCGGTGGGTGTTTTTCGAAATGTGCACGAGATAGTTGCGAATTGAAACTGAATAAAAACAATTACTTTCAAGAATGAATGATTGATTCGGTCGGTTATTCTGGTCAAAGTTTCTGAGTAGAAGTTGACTGGTGTAATCAGTTATATATTACAGGAACAAGAAAAAGGATGATTCAACTTATTGAAGCGACAAATTATTTAATGCTGCAAAATATTTCAAAGAAGGCTTTAATTCAGAAGAAGCTTCGCAATTAAATTAAGCTATCAAGCAAATTGCTGCGAGAAAAGAAATGGGCTTTCTAAGCATAGCAAAAAGCTTGATTTTTAGTAGGAAAATGACCATTCAAACACGATTGAACCATATATGTGATATTTTTCCTGAGTTGACAAAAGTCCCAGAGCAGGGACCTGGGGACTTTACCCCACGGGACGGAACCTCCAAGGTTCAGTTGAACCGTGAACATAGTTGTGAGTTCAATTAGGTTATGAAAAACATTATAGAGTTTTAGAAACAATGATACTTCAACATCCGAATCGCTAGATTAGACTAATTTTTAAAATTTGATGTCTTCCTTTTACCCAATCAAAAACATGGCAAAATAAATTGAAAGACACAATGGAGTGATACGGAAAAACCAACCTTGTTACGGAAGTGTCAAGAAGTTGCGAAGTCCAGGTTCCTCGGATATTCTCATCTTTAATAGATCTAAGTAAGGTAGAACCATCAGAGAAGAACATTGCTGGCCCCCGGGGATGTGCTTTCATTAGAAGCCAATCCGCCGAAATTGATACAGGCTCCGCCCCAGCCACTCCCTCACGCCCAATGAGCATTCGGCATTACCGTATCCAGCTGTATTCGCTGATTTCAAATATTAAGCGCTCATTTTAGAACTCTTCTTCGACTGTTCTGGTGAAAAATGATAAGAGTTATCAACGGAAATGGTTTAAGAATAAAAACTGAACAAATATGGAGGTCATGAGCAATCTGACAACTCCACTTTTTCAAAGTTTGGCATTAGCTTTCAACCAAGCTTTCTGCCAATTCTTATTTATTCCTCAATCTATACAATCTTGGAACTATTGAAATACAGGAACTGAAAAGCGTTGCGCGCATTTTTTTGTTTGAAACTTTGTTAGTTGAAAACATCAAAACAGTTTAATAAGGGGAGTAAAGTATAACAACTAAATCCCACAAAGTTTCAGGAAAAATTCAGGGTACTAGTTCTCTTTGAAGTGTTCAATGTAGTTTTGAGAGAATGACATTGTTGTCTCGACAGATGGACGGCGTATACTAGAGTTTTATGGTATTTCCTATAACTAATTGAATTACCCACTAAACATTTTTTCTTTTTGAACATGAGACTTCAGTTGTGACAAACTAGTTACATTGCTTACAAAGTACACTAATTATGATACTTGGAAAGTATGACTCAAATTATGATCATGATGCTTAATCTGCTTAATCTTCCATTCCATCTTGTTACTTCAGTCTTTTACTATTTATCAGTAAGAGAGAAGAATTTGGTGAATGTAAAGAAAAAGATGTTCGTTTTATAATTAGCTTTAATCAACGGAAGCTATTTCAGTAGAACCTTCAAGATAGAACGGATAACTGAAAACATCAATCTCAATTTCTTACAAACAAATAAAACAGATTTCGACTCCTCAAACGAGGGTTAATTAAAAAGGAGAAAACAAACGAATACAATATATTGAAGACTGAAAAAATTTACCATTTTGTTTGAAAACATTTTCAGGAATACCTAACATCATTTGAAAAAATTGATTTACCGGCTTCTTTTCACGAGGTCTTCATACAAGCGTTTGTTATCTTGCTTTCAGAGACTCTTAATAAAAAATCCTTGATATTTAAAAAAAGCGAGAACATATTAAGATACGAGTTGAGCGTTACAATCGATTTTGGAAAAGAAGATTGTTGTTCTGAAGAGGTACGTATTCATCTTCTATGTGAAACAAAGTGTATTACGATTTGATCATGAATTTTCCGAATTTTACTTCAGCCCTCATTTTGTTAACGTGTATTTTCTGTCATTTTATATATAAATGCTTCACTATTCATCCAACTCCAGACTGATCACATATAAACCTTCAAGCTTAATGTTTTCTTAGATTCTCATGTTGATAATTTTCCTACCCTTTACTACTCTCATATTGAACTCCGCACAAAGATCTATGACTTTAAACCACAAGTTTTTTTTTTTCGAAAGAAGTACCGAGTACAAGCTCGTTACGAATATATTCAGTTATTATTATCAATCGAAAATCTATGTTTGTCTTTTGTTTTTCGTCATTAGCTCTTTATCAACAAAACATAGAATAATGTTCTAATGATCTCTCGAATATCAATTACAGTTATCTGTTACGAGTTTCTTCATAGAACTTCCCACCAGGATCGGAAAAAAAGTGAACTTTTTCCCGCAGTTTTTCAAACTTTCAAGATAATTTTCACTTCGATCATCAAACTGAAATACCTATCCCAGTCTTCGGTTCAGTCAACGCGAGATCTACATTGATTACCAAACTCCTGGCTTAGAAAATAAATCCTTCAGTCTTTCTCAAAAAAGACTGAAGGTTAATTTTTCTTTCTTTTCCTGGTAATTTTTTCCTGTATCAGAAAGCTAAATCTGTTTAAAGCAACGTTTTGCATACAATAATAAATATTTGCCAGTATTGTTCAACAATCATTGGTAGAAATATTATTGACAAAAAGATATATTTAAATCACGCCAACTGCTCATGATGCAATTGAACAATCGACAGTTTTTCATTTCATTTTTTGAGAAATTACTATATTTTTTCCAACATAATTTATTGATCATATCTTCTTACACTAATACAATTTTTCATCTCATTCAAGCACATCATCTTATTATAGCGTCCTCGGCAAAATAGATATCACGTCGTAAAGTAGAGCAAGGGGTCGAGTGTAATGATGACGCTACACTTTTTCAAGGTCTGTGTCATCTGTTCGAGACCGTTTGCGTAGAAAACGGCCTAACTGTGACGTGGAAATCCGCGTCCTCCATATTTTCATATATTAATAGATATACTCCATCGTTCAACTACTATTAATCTAGTTATTACTATTTAGAATTTGTTGTTTCTTTCTCCTTATTTCAAGCATGTTTAATATTGTATTTGAAGCTAGTTCTTATTTCTTATAATGTTTTTTTCATACTATCCGAGTGTATCGATTTCTTATATAGTTAATACCTTGAAGCTATAGTCCTGAACAGTATCCATAAACTCTAGGTGATGAACATCTTCCGTCTTTCTGCCGATTTGGCTCACTTGGCTGCCATTGCAATTCTTCTGCACAAGATATGGAAATCTCGAAGCTGTGAAGGTACGATGATTAATTAATTTTCGAACAACATTTGCAACATTATTAGGAATATCCGGACGTTCTCAAGTTCTTTTTGGCTTGGTTTTCATAGCTCGTTACTTGGATATTTTCACTAATTTCATATCTGCCTACAACAGTTTAATGAAGGTCTCATATTAATCCACTTATTAGCTTACATCCATTTTCAGCTCTTCTACTTGGTCACTTCGATTGGAACCGTATATTTAGTTTTGAACAAATTCAAAGCTACTTACGACAGGTTAAATTTGAAGGTTTGCCACTTGCTAACTGAGTTCGTTTCCAGAAACAATGATACACTCAGGGTAGAGTTTCTCATCGCTCCTTGTGCCATTTTAGCTCTCCTTATAAACCATGAATTTACTTTTATGGAGGTGATAATTATGAAAAAAAATAGAAAAGATAGACAGAATCATTACAGATTATGTGGACATTCTCGATTTATTTGGAGGCTGTTGCAATCATGCCACAACTCTTCATGCTCTCGCGAACCAAAAACGCTGAAACTATCACAGCACATTACCTGTTTGCTCTAGGATCTTACCGTGGGCTTTACATCATCAACTGGATCTACAGGTGAATTGATAATAATTTCTGAGACTGAAACAACTGATGTCTTCCAGGTATTATACCGAAAACTTCTTCGATCCTATTGCTGTTGTTGCTGGTATTGTTCAAACTGTACTTTATGCTGATTTCTTCTACCTCTATGTGACTCAAGGTATTCCAAATGCGAATGCTTGCGTAGTTAGAATATTTCAGTTCTTCAAGTCAATAGAAAGTTTGAAATGCCGGCTTGAAAATGGGGATCCAAGTCTCCAGCTATCAGATAAAGAATGTGTTCTAATGTTTTCTAATGATTGTGTGATTCGAAAGCATTTTGTTAATTATACTTTAACTGAAATGTATTTGGTTCTCAAATGTATTGCGTTTTTATTGGGTTCTCGAAATTTTAATATTTTCGTAAACTATTTGTTGCCGAAAATTGCTGTAGAGAAGTTGTTTCTTCCAATATTAAAACTGAGAAAAGGCGAATAGCAGCTCTAAAGCCTGTTACTGAGTAATCTGAAACCGATTCTACAAATTTTGTGATCTTAAACGTTATTGTCATACAGATCAACGCCGATGCATAACATTTTTACTTCTTGCAATAGCAATGCAATTAAAAGCGACTAGTTGAGAATGCGATTACGTTAGAAAGGCGTAATACGTGCCTGACTATAGCTGTGACGAGAAGCAAAAGATTTTGTTGTTCTTGTACTATGTATCATTTTTCTCTTGAAAAGATAGCTTTTAACAACAAAAGCTCTTTTTTATGATATGATACTCACATTTCTTGTTTTCGAGTTTTGCATAGAGTTTTCTTTCATTTTTTCTTTATAAGCTCGTAGAGAAAAAAAGAGTGAAGAAAATCTTCATAATTCTCCGAATGAACTCCGGTGATCATTCGAAATATTTACTTTGGGAAGGAGTGTGGAGAGGCACGAAACTCATGAATGTTCTCCCTCGCTTTCTCTTATTTTCTCTTCTAAGTCTCTTTAGTAACCTCACATATCATGCAACTCTCTCAGTCTTCTTTATTTTACATGACCGTCTGATCGTCATATGATTTGTTCATATTTCTATGTGCATCATCAAATTTCAATATTTCATGATATCACTTGAGTTTATTCATTGAATTATTCGGAAATATCATTATCGAATATTGATCGTTTGACTGCTTTCTCTTCATCATGAGGCTCATGAAAAATGATGAGTGTATCATGTGCTACGACGGTTAACATCGATGAGTTATTTTCATACCAATCGTTACACATACACTCAAAGCATTATTCTCACAATAATTAGAGTTCATTTCAAAATTTATCCAAGTTATCGTATATTTTAATTCGTTTGTTGAAGAACCCTTCTTCATCAAAATTCAAACCTTTATGCAAAAAATGCTCTTCTCATTACCAGAACACCCACCGCATGTAATATCCTTCTGAAGCTCTGACCTTATTATGCTCATATATTTGATGAGCATCGAACTCTTCTGAATAAGTTCAGTAATTACATTCTATGTGGATCTTGTCAAAACTTTCCTATTTGAAAGTAGATTCGCTATCTCGTTTTCCAGTAGTTTTTAACAAATGGCATTTATTGGAGTTTTTTTATTTCGATTCGACCTCTTTCGAATTTTTTTTCATCTAGACACAGGTCTTATGTTTCCAAATCTTATATCTGCTTTTACCATTGAGGCTTGTCTTACTAAAATCAAGTGTTGTTGCGTCTTTTTCCTAACCTTTAGCCATCTTCTTCGAATTGTTTCAGAACGTTCTATTTAGTTAGTCTAAGTTGATGAGTGAAGCATCCCTGGCATGGTGGAGACATTCACCAGCTTGCTATCATGAACCGAAGGTGCATGATCATGTATTATATTTTCAACTTGGATCATTGAATCTATATGTTTTACTGCCAATTACTCTACTCGGAGTATTTTTCAATGCAATAGCTTTAGTAAGTGAATATAAATATATCATTTAACTCACAAAATGACAAATTCATTAAACTTGGCGACCCAATCAATCATGAACGTTTTTTTCCATCATGAACTCTGTCATCTTGTTCAATTTAGGCCATACAAATAAAAGAAAAAGATTGCATGTCCCATTTAAGTTTCTTCTTTCTTTTCAGTCTTTTGATGAACTGTTATTTCATTGAACAAAAATTCGAATTCAGGGCATGTGGTATTCATTCATTTGACATATAAAGTAAACACGAATGTCAAAAAACGAATCATGTTAATAGTTAACTAAATATTTTAGTATGTTTTTTACAGATTTTTTTGCATAAGCCCCCAAAGATAACGTCCGGTGTAATAGTATACTTGAGAGCTTTACTTATACTCGATCATTGCCAATTAGCCATAACAGCTGCAACAGTGTTGTTTCCTCAAGTATGCGATAAACATCACTCACAAAACCACACACTTTATGGGATTTGCATGTTTGAAAGACGTTTTTTGAAACACACGATCCCTCGGTATTCTCTAGGCTGAATTAGTTCTAATTCGATTAATCTTATTCCAGAATAGAAGCTACTGTCAATACGATGCACGTTTGGACAATTGCAGCCTTATCTGTTCATCGATACTGGAAGGTCTTCCACAAGTTTGATGGTAACATTATACTTTTAATTTCAAGATATCGCGTCCTGTTGTGTCCCGTTTGAAAGATACCACCAAAAAAGCTCACACTATGCTTCTGATTTTATTTGTCATAATATTGTTATTTCGTTTGCCAACGTTTATTTTGGAATTGAAATTCAGTTGGAAGCCATCTTTCCGAGTGAGCAAAAGAATAGCTGCAACTGAGGTAATGTGGGAAACATGAAATGAAGATTGAATTACTTGCCTATAAAAAATTTAGATACTATTTCCAAATGTCTTTTATAGGTTTTATCGCCATATCGATTGATTTATCATTCAGTATTGGACCCATTATTGAATAATATCGTTCCATTCATGTGGATGAGCCTATTCTCCTTATTAACATTGCATGAAATTTTTCATACAAGGAATTTGACATATTTACAAGTTGGAACTCATACTAGGAAGAACGCCCTGAAGTATCAATAGAAATCTTTCAGACATATCAACGTTTTGCTTTCAGAGATTCATTCATTCCATCATATAACAGAAAAACGGAAATAATTCGACACAAACAAGAGCTTCGAGCAACAATCTCTATCGTTCTCATCATAATTTTATACCTACTCTTACATTCTGTAAATCTTTTTTTGGTTGTGAGGAAATGGCAAATGATGATTCAGCGCAAATGCCCTAACAGGTTGCAAGCATTTTTGACCCTACCCATTTTACTTTTTTTGATTTCAGGTATGATTACTTTAATTCTCATATTGCACACATCCTATCGTTGATCTCGGCTTCAGTTAACGCATTCGTGTTCATTGCTTTTACCAATCACCTAAAAAAATATTTCCGTTTGTTCATTCGGAAAGCTTCTCGGACGCTATCGTATTCAAATGAACCTTCTTTGAGCCCGAAAACCACATCCACAGTTGTCTCATCACATCTTAAGAACAACATGTATCTTTGATCGACTGCTTCACTTATTTTTTCTGATCATCATGTATCTCACAGCAAATAATAGCTCCATCCGTTATTTACAAATGTGCAATAAATGAAATCTCAAACAAATAAGTGATTTATAGCACAACGTAGTATACCGAGTAAATATCAAAGCACATGTATGAGGTTCAAATAAAGGCAGCTTTCTTTTGACAGTTTTGCAACGAACACAAAGTAAAAAGGCATCTAACAAAGTGACATATATGAGGTTCGGAATCAGTGCAAACGAATATACAATAAATTAAGTGTTAATAGAAGAAAATCCTATGACATGATGTACATGGTGAAGCCTTTCCAAATACAGTTATGGTGAAAGCATCCCTTTCCGCAAATCTTTCGATGGAAAGTATAAGAAATTACTTCGAAGAAAAAGTAATTATATGAAGAGATCATCACAAAAAAATATGCTAAAAGATATTAAAATTTCTTCTTTATGTTAGTTCAATTCAGAGGGTCGCTATTGCAGTTTTGAAAACAGGTTATCTTAAGATGACATTGAACAGATTAAGAAGGAAACAATAAAAAGAGACTCAATGAAAGAGAAAAGTTATGAAAAAGCATTTATATATATATATATATATATATATATATATATATATATATATATAATTTTTGATTTCAAATACCCGAAAAAAGTTTAAATACAATTTTTTGATGAACTATGAACTATGATTATATCAAGGGAGTATATTTGGAAAGAGTCTCATAATAGAAAAAAATTCAAGGGAATCAGAAAGTCGAAAAACTATCTTTAATAACAATTTTTCAAGGCCACTTCGTACTGCATTCATTTACTATTACTATGAATAAGTACATGATCAAACAGTACTTCGTTCTGCTGTGGTTAATAAAAAAAAGTAAGCATCTGATGTCAACATCAGGTATTGAGCAATTCTTCAACATATGATTATTATTACTATTGCTTCTCGACATACACTTACCTAGAACACCTCGGAGAACAAGTTCGAATACTTTGTTTACAGTCTTTCGTTATTAATATTATTGTATTGGTGGTACAAAGACATATTTGGAAGCTTGTTGTACTGGCTGAAATAATAACATAATACATTTACTGAGCCCACAAGAGCTTATGTTCTTGAGACAATGTTCAAATAATTCTTGGTCTTTCTCATTTCAAACAAGCAAAAGATTCGCCGAGATTAACTAAAAGGCTTTTTTTGCCCTCCAGAAGGAAAAACACAAAAATTTTTAGCGTTCTTTGGTCTTGGAAGCAATAGATATCCAAATAATTGTGTTTTTTCACATTCATTACGCAATTAAAGGTAATTCTCTGCTGTTATTTTGCATCATAACCAACCTGCATGGTTGCCGGATCGTATTGTGAGTTTACAACCCTTGAAATTGTTCTTTCGTCGTCTTCTCCGAAGTCTCCGCCCATCATAGATGGCTCGCCAACAACCATTACGTCCTGATAGCTCATTGTGTTGAACTAAAAATTGTTTCTGAGCGTATATTGCTCCAAATAAGCTTACTCCTGCCATTTGACTAGTTGGAAATGGAGGGGGAATAGCTGCACGAGTTGGACTTGCTGTTGGCTTCTTACTCTTGGTATTAGCAGCAGTTTGTCCTTTTCTAGTACGCTTGCGAGTTGGCTTAGGCTTCTCTTCCGGAGCAGCAGGTGGTAACATCTGTGGTTGTTGACCTGCAATTATTTATGAATGTCTGACAAAAACTGAATAAAAGCTCCTACTTATTCTCTGTTGCATTTCTTGCATGGCTGATCGGTGGTTAAACAAAGTTCTCCGCATTGTCTCGTGGGGATGAAGCTGCAAAATGACAAAATGAGCTTTTGTTTTATGAATGGAGTAATACTCCATGCATTTTCTGGTGACCCATTAGAACTTGCATTGGTTCTAAAATACGAGTGACAGACAAACTGTAGATCGTAGCTTGAGATAATCCTAATCTTGTTACTGGTTGACTTTTATCAGCTAGTTGCAGCTCCTAAGAAAATCAAGTTATTTGAACAAAATAATTATTCAGCAACCTTTGAAACGTCAGCTATATAGTACTCTTGACAACTTCTCAACTGAATATGCCACATATGAATACGGTAGTTAAGAATATCGTCATATGGAGTGAATTCAATATTGAACTTACAATCCGTTTGAGTCTGAAGAATTTGCAACACGATCTGCTTGTTCAGATTATAACTTTGATTTACCTCAATTAAACAAGGTATATTATATCGAACTATTTGAAGTATGCTATCATTTTCAAACGATATTAATCCGTTCGGTAATTGAGATTCCCTACTCATCGATCTTATAATATAACAAAGATCTTTCATCCCACTAGCAACGAAAGAACGAAAGAACCTAGGAATTAGTTGACGAGGAATTGCTGCAACAAATTGGATTGTTGAATGTATCACAGGAGCACTTACTATATCTTTCAGATTGATTGGGATTTATCTCATTGAATAAAGTCACTGTTAATCGGGCTTCATCATCAAAAAATTCATGTGAAAACGCATCCCACCATTGAGCATGATCTTTCTCTGATATCTGAGCAAGTCATAAGAATGAAAATGTCGTACGATAGATGTTTGAAAATACCTGATTATTGTTAAATGACTGTATCCTCCTATTCATATCATGTATTCTATATTCTAACGGGCTGGGACACGTGGCCATGTTCGGAGGCGCAGGGGCGTTTTGTGCACTAATCGCTGATGGAGGAGGAGGAAGAGTTGCTTGTGGCGCTTGAGGCTGGGTCGGTGGAGCACTGGGCATTGGGTTACGCATTCTAAATGTAATATAAAATAACAAACATATGGATATATATATATATATATATATATATATATATATATATATATATATATATATATATATATATATATACATGAGTAATTGAGAAGAACACTGTATAACAGATTGATATTTACATATAGCATTTTCATATTTACAAAACAACGATGTATGTTTCATTATCAAACGAAAATATGATGAAATCGATCGACGAAACAAAAAACGCCCCGCAACCAAAGCTCAATAACACATCGATATATATGAGCGTCTATAAGGTGCCAGGATGATTACGTCAGCGTTCTGCATTTCTCAAGAAAACGTCAAAATTACTCGAGGAGAACATTTAATATTAGGTAGAATATATTTTCTACTGAAGTTTAACACTATCGAACGCATTCTCTTGTTTCTTTCCGTTCACATATTAAGAAAAAATCTTCTACATACATCATATTCTGCTGTGGTTGACCTTGGAGTGTCTGCTGCAAGACGCCAGGCGGTTGGGGCTGCTGAGGTATATTAGGGGGTGGTTGTAAATTTGCTTGAGGTTGCTGTTGAGACGGCGTTTGATTTGATGCTAATAAATATGGATTGTTTGTCGATGTATCTTGAGCGAATGGTGGCTGATGAGCATAACCATATGAATATTCTGAAGGTGGAACTCCATGTGGATGAGCATGAGGATGAGCATGAGGATGGGGTATAGAAGCATGATGAGGATGATGATGCGAGTGGTGGTGGGGTGGAGGATGATGATGAGGATGCGCATATAGGCCTTCATCCATCATCATGCCATTCATTCCGCTCATACTCATCATGGGGTCGTATAAGGAAGGCTCAACGATTGGCTTGACATGCTCCTGATTTGTAGAATTCTTCTTCCTCGCACGAGGCGCCCGCGGCACCGAACCATCTGCTTTTGTTTTTCGTGGCATCTGTCTGTAAATAAGAAATTACATGTTAGAGAGGCAGAACAGAAGGCTATTAGAAAAATGCAAATAAATGAATGATTGTGAAGACGACGGTTATTCCATTTCAAATAGTTGATTGAAAAACGTGAAATTCTAGCCAGAAGTAGAGAAATTAAGTAAGAAAACGAATTGTATAATAGTCTAGAGAGCAGCATGATGATGCGTGTCTGCTTCATTTGGTTTTTTTACTTTAATTTCGGAATAGCAATGAAAGAAAAGTAGAGAAATAAAGAAATTATGTAATAAAGGCCGAAAAAACTAAATATTTCTTCGAATATTCGTATATTTACAGTTTGAAAGAACAACCAACTTTCCTACTGCGCATTGAACAATTATAGAAATATTATTTAACAACAACTGAATCGATTAAGAGACATTGATAGACTGCGAAATATCTACTAAACTTGTAGTTCAATCTTCAATTTCGTACTATAAACACTGAGAGTGCGACATACAACATTCTCTCAAGAAATTTATGTAGATCTATCTACATTGTCTTTCTTTCAATAGTTCAATCGATTTCCTCATGAATAAGCTAATTAACAAATCAATGTAACTATTCAATCATGAAATACAACGGAATAAATCGAACTAAAATCTGCTGATTTTCGATTTCAATTTCATCTCATTCATGAATATATATACTTCAAATTGAAAATTTTTGAAATACAAAAGTTGTTCAACAAAAATATTTTCTCTCTCGCTCTGATTACGTTATCATCAATATTACTGTGTTATTCATTTTTTTCACATTCTCTTGTTCATTTCATTTTTCAAACAAAAAAGTAATAAACTGTTTGTGTGTTATGATTGGAAAAATTAATTTTATAGGGGTCCTGTCATGTAGGTCAAGTCGTCTATTTTTACGTTTTATAGGTTTGTAGTCTTATGAACTTGCTACAAAGAACTTTCTTTTCATATATAAAGAAGGAAAAGAGGAATGAGGGATTATCCACAAGAAGCACAAGGATGTAACAATGCTTGCCATAAAAGATAACTTATTAGGTTTTAACTTGAGTGATTGTTGCAACCGCACTATTTTCTTTGGCTTGGCCGCAAAGGAATAAAGAAGTTTCAACGTTTCTTTTTAACTTTTTTCAGCAATTATTTTATGCAAGATGGAGTGATATTTCAACCGTAAATCGTATATTCGACCGAGAGTTTAAGCATTTAAATGTTGCGTTAGCGAAAATAGCGAATCAGATTCTAACGATTTAACAAGATGTAGCTTGAGGAGTGAGAGAGATAGAGATAGATGATGATCTTGAGCTCTTTGCCACAAGCAAGTAAAAGCCTGTGCACAACACACATATATACACATATGCACAGTCGGGTGATAGACCACGAAGAGGTCATCCGTAACAGAAGGCATTATGCGAGTTCGGGAGAGTAGAGAACGTTGTTGACACGCAGTCCCTCTGAATAACGTAAAAAGAAGAGAGAGCTGTGTGAGAGGGAAATAGGACATAGATGCAGAGGCTGTTTGAAGGCACTCCCCTCCCAAACCTCTTCTCCTTACTAGCCTACTTTCCGTTCTCTCTCTCTCTTTCATTCAACTATATGTGCGCAAACACGACAGGAGATATAAAAAGAAGATGGAGAGGAAGAGAGAGTTGTGAGACATCAGAGAAATAGAGATTTGAGTTGAACAGAGGGATATGCTTGAATGAGAGAGAAGAATCTTTCACAAAATAAATGAAGACGGACAGAAAATCAGTTGAAAGGAGGGAGTAGGACTAAAGTAACTTCAACTGTACAGAATGAATGAAATAAAAAAACAATTGAAGATAATATTATGGAGAACATTGTTTGGATCAAATAGAGGGAGTAATATTTAAAATGAGTTTCCAATATTTGTTGTTATTTGAAGAGAAAATTAACAGAAATATTTCAAATTTGTAGTGAAGAGTAGCATTAAAACGTTTATTAGAGTGATAGAGAGAAAATGAGGCTGCTAGCACTTGTCAGTCTCGTTGAGAGACAGAGACGGTACAAGCGCGTGCTGCGGGGTGGCCTGATGACAACAGGGACCTCGAGCCCCCGCAGATGCTCAGTTTCTTTCTTCAGTCTCTCGTTTGCGTATTTTCGTCTCCACTATTTCTTTGAATTCTCTTTTTCACTTCATCTCCACTTCTTCCACAAATCTTTTGTTTTGTCTTTCTAGCTATACAATTTTTTCCTTCTTTCTCAATGCAAATCATTATGTTCAACATGACTTGATGGATTAATAAATTAAACTACCAAACTAACATTTAAAAAAATTTGTTTGTCATCGAAATTGGGGAAAAAATTTAAAAAGCTGATTGCTAGATATTTAACATGTGTCCATGACTTCCTTCTCCAATTTCAATCGATATTAAACTTAAGATTCTTGTGGAAAATTGTTCCAACATTGTTTTTGTTTTTGTGAACAAGAAAGACAAAACATATATAGATCGTGCAGAGAAGAAGGATACAGAAAGACCTTGAGTAAAAAGAAGAGAGAAAAGATTGCTAGATATGAGAAAAACATAGTGATGGTAGTGTTACTGATGGGGGAGAGTGGGTAGGGAGGCAACATATAAGTTGGAAATAAAACAGTAAAGAAGAGTGCAAGTCTATAATACAATGTGGGAATAAATGCAAAATTTGTTTTTCGTTTGTATGCAAGCGAAGGTTCTGAAGAAAACGAGATTTTTTTGCATTTTTTACATTTTATTCTTCACCAAACTTATCGATATGGGACATAACAACATTTCAACGTTCGAAACCAAAACTTGCATTTTGATAAAGTCAGCATGTGGACCGCAAAATGAGGTCATGGAATTGTACGCCTGTTTTCTGATGCAGCCAATAATAAATGAACGCAACGTGTGTTGATCCATTTTGGGTTGGAAGAATTTTGAAAAATCTGTTTTTTCATCGAGTAAAAGGTCATATGCTATACTAAAAAATCATCGTTCATTCAATCATTATGAAAAAAACAGAATAGAACAAATAAATATGTAAAAATAAGATTTAATGTTGGAAAAAGGTAAAATAACAAGAAAGAAAGAGAAGGGAAAATTTTGAAAGAAAATTAATATACAGCAATCTTCTTCTCACACATAAGTACAACCAACAAATTGTAGGTTAATTTTTTCTTCTTTTTTTTTTAGCTAATTGTTCCGTTGTGATATGTAAATTGTGTCAACAACCGAATGATATATGAGAGTAGAGATAAGAAGCAATGCGAACGTACTGATAACTGTTCATTTTCAATGAAATAAAGGCGTAAATGATTGTCCAGCTGACTCATTATACTCACTCTTGTAGATACAAATTTGAATGAGGTTGAATGAGCTTCTGAGCTTATAACATGCTTAAGAATTCTCTTAAGCTTGACAAGATTCAATGAACTTGTTATTTGAAATTTCATGAGAAGAACGAAATTACCAAACAGAAACATTTGAGTTTTGAATTTCGAATATGATGCTCAACGATTTTCTGTCTTTCTTAATACATCTGGGAATAGAAAGACGAAGAAAACGGCAAAAGAAGATGAATGACTCTGAATATTCCATCTAGGAAATCAAATAATATTCATTGTTTGTTTCTGGTCACAAGATACTCTCAATGAATATGAACGCGTTCTCCCCATATTACTAAACTTGAAAAGTGTCGTAACATGCATTGGTCCAATTTGGATCTGCAGGACTACTCTAAACTCGATCCTGAGGCAATTGCGTGGCTACAATCTTTTGAGCATGGAATGTACGGGCATTTCACTTGCAGATAATTTGAATATCATGCAATTTCATTCAGATAGGTTTTCTTGCAACACTGACATATAATTGGCTTGGAATGCAGAGGTGCATAGGTGAAGAAAAAGTAATTAATAAAAGCAATTGAAATTTTTGTTTCTCTCATTGACTTCACACAGCGTTTTAGGAATTCTCTTGCTTTTAATAAGAAAGCCTGACGTTTAATTTTGTGATAAGTTACCTAAACTTAATACTGTTCTCTACGAACTAATATAAATGTTCGAAAACTACTAATCAATATCTAATCGGGCTCATTGGGCAAATAACTAATTGCGCCACACGCAGTTCTGTATTTTTCAAGAGTTTGTCATTTTTCTTTCTCCTTTCAAATAAAATAACTTTTCCGTATGCCAATAAAGCTATGTGACTGATTGCCTCATATTTTGTATTGGTTAATTTAAAAACAAAAAAAAAGTATGCACCAGTTTAAAGTGAAGAAACATTTAAAAACTTGAAGCAATAAGAAACAGTGGGAATAACTCAAGTAGATTAAAGATTTTTTTCCATCCTTCCTTTTATTTTACAAGTGGAAGAGTTAAACGCTGACATTCGAAAAATATCCTTAAATTTTCCTTTGAAAAAATAAAAGAATCAAGTGAAGTGGATTCAAAACTGGAATTTAGAAATGTCATCAAAATGAATTATTCGACATGACATGTAAAAGGTTGCAGAGTATTTATACTGGTGAAACGAATGAACGAACGCCATTTTTCACTTGACTCAGTTCCCGAAAGATAACTGTTTCACCAGAAACATGATACGATTTTAATTTGTTCGGCTGGAATTTTTCTTCTTGATATCTTTTTTTTTTTTGAGTTTTCATGTTGCTTCTGATCAAATTCTTTCCATACAGTTCATCTCGAACAGAGAAAAAAATATTAAGGGTAAAAAAAATAAAGAGATGATAAGAAGAATAGATAGTAGAAAAGGTAGAGCCAAACAGAAAAAGCAATAGATAGAGAGTAACATCTTATTCTTAAACAAAATGAAATGATTATAACGATTGAAAAATAACTGGAGTAAAAATTTGAAAAGCAAAAGCGGGATTCACAATATTAACGATGAGAGGAGTATGATGTGGTTGTCCGCATGTTCATCGAATTGAAAACAGTAAGCAATGAGGATAATGAAGAAATGATGATTGATTGGAGTGGAAAAATCCACTTGGAATTAGGACTAACGAAATAATTGTGTCAATTATATTTTTGATAACATATGTGCATCGGAGAGTTCGTAGCTCTGTCATTGATCATCATAAAGAAGAACAGAAATTTGAAAAAAAACTTGGAAAAATAGAGTAGTTTTCGAGATAAAATTGATCGCAGCCTGACTTTCTAGTACTGATAAATAGTTTCAGAATACCTATTGGAAGTGAATAGGAGAGACATTAGATGATGCGGAGGGAGTGAATTAGAAAGTGGAAAACGTGACGAACAATCAATTGATTCATAGCAAGCAAGGTCGAAGTTGAAAATTCATATTTGAATGAGATGGTAAACTATATATGATTAAGAAGAGAAAGAAATGAAATCTTTTTCGTTTCTTCCATAAAAAAACGATATCTGAAACTGAAAACTCAGCAATAACAAATGAGGAACCAAAAAAAAACTGAAGTTTGTAAACAGAACCAATCATCGAGTTAAGTAAGGTTATTCTAAACAAAAGGGATAGCTTACATTATGTTTACATTATGTTAAGAATCTTCTCGCGAATCGATTGGTTTAACCTTGGAACTATTCTTTCATCATCATTCTATACACGAAAAAATCATAGTTATGTTGAAGTGTCCAGAACTACTGTTGGGATTATCAAGATGCTCTATTAATAACGATGAAAAGAGATAAACACAATGTCAGATGAAAGCATGAGAGAAAAAACTTGATCTCTTTTTCACCAAGTGAGAACTGATGTTGCATCTTATTTAGAATTCCACTTGGCGTTCAGAGTGAGCAATTAAATATATATGATATTTTTCTTAATGTCATTTATCGAATAAAGCTTCTGATTTGTTTGTCTCTTCTTTTCACGTTTTTACCACTATCAAAATGGTGAAAACATAAGCAATGCAACGTAATGAAATTCAAAAGAACTATCGAATACCGGAAATGTATGAAACCGGCGTGTTTATAGACATATGCGCTTTCATTAAAATGAGATATATCAAGGAATACAACAACAACTCTTTTTTATTTTTATTTTTTCCGGGAAATTTTCAATGATGACATCAAAACAACGATTATTTCAAATATCCACATGCTTGTTACTTATTCTGATTTTTTTTTACCGAATAACTGTTCGACGCCTGTTAATATGGTATTCAAGCTCAATGGGTCTTCAGGGTTTGTACAGCGAGCTCCAAGAATATTATCCTAAAAATACTACTCCTCGCTGCTACGAAGAAGGAATTATTATAAATACCATTGTTTGTTGATATCCGCACAAACAATGACAGAAACCAAAACCACATTTTGCAGCGTTTGGACATTGGGCTGATGATAAACATCGTTCGCCTAACTTTGCTTTACGTAAACATTTGTCAGTTGCTGCTATTTCACTTAAGCTTTCACACATCTTTTGACAACTCGGGAAACGAGTATCATTCGTCTGAATACATAATATTATTTTTAATACCATTCTTTAATGAAATCTTAACCATTTCAAATCCTACTTTGCATCTGCATGAACCAGCTATACATGACATAGTTATGCCTCCTTCACACTCCAATTTAATTATACATTCTCGGATTTGATTAATATTTTTACTTGTTGATCGATTTGGCACGGATCCTCCCTATGTGCAACAGAAAGACATTGTCCGTTTACATAAAGAGGGGTAGGATCTCGGCAAGGCCTCGGACAACATAATGATGATTTTGATCTGAAAAATTAATAATTCAATAATATTAACTTCTGTTTTCAAATTGTTTCTCACCCTGGTGAACTTATTGTATAGCAAAAATGAGTGAGCGGACGACATTTGGATTCTATGGAAGCACCCGAATCGCAAGACTGACTGAAAATATGGAGGTAGGAGAAAAACATGTTATTTTCGTTGAAAATCTGTTTTTCCGTTTATAAATATTGAATGAAGTTATTTTTACGACAGATTTTTTCTCGAGAGGAAAGAAGCAGAAGCGAAGTTGTTAAAGGTGGTGGAACACCATTTTGTCGTTCTTCGGTTATTCATAAGATAGTTTTTGTAGCCTTCTTTTGTTTAATTGAATTATTTAGGTCTTTTACGATACCCTAAATCAGGCTCGCCATATGGACATCGTAGTCGACAACAATGTCCAACGTAAGGACTACCATAAGTCACACAACGAAATCCTAATGAACAACTGTCTGTGCTCGCCGCACTTTCCAATAAATCAATATCATTGATGAAAAGTCTACGGCATGATTGTCTAGGATGCATACCATCTGGGCAAACTGAAATGTATAAACAATATGACTTAGAAGAGTGGCTGTCTCAAATGTCGAATGCATTTGATGTTTAAACCTGCTATGCAATAGCCGCTTATTACGTCCCTTGTTGTACCAGGTGAACACTGGCATGTGCCCGAAATACATGAGTTGAATGGATCGACACAATGACTATCCTAACAATATATTATATATATATTATTGAATGCTTGATTGTATGGTTCAAAGTACTTTTTCGCAGTATTGGTTGTAATGAGCAACTCGTTGGCATTCCACTCCATACAGTTGTTGTCCTGCTGGGCACGCTGTCAAAAGAAATATTTTTTGGAAATTTTTTTTTATTTCTTCTTCCATTTTATTTTCTTTCTCGCACACGCTGTCCTGATTCAACTACATAATATTCTCGGTCAGTTGAAAATCCCACGAAAGAGTGGGCTTTGAATGGGATCATTTATTGAATATATGAGCTCACCGACAGAACATTCTCCATTAATGACTGTTCCACCAAAACATTCACATCTGCCATCACGACAAAGTAGAGGAGGTTTACAATCTCTTTGACAAGAATCGCCTATTCTTGATGGAGCTGAACAATACTTTATCTTTTGAAAGTTTTTTTTTTCATTCTCTACCTAAACGACAGATAGCTGTTTTGTCATTCAAGTCAAATTCTTCAAAATTAGTTGGACATGTACATCTTCCTTTTCTGCATACTGTATTCAATCCATAACATTCTTCATCATATGTACATGAACTCCGTATCAGCTTTTCTGTTCGAGAAAAAAATATCTTGTACATCGAATAATTATTATTTTTTTGTTAGTTTCGGAAAAAATACTTACGAGAGCAAGGAGCGTCAAAAGCTCTGCACTTGTTCAAACAGAATAAGAATAGAAGCAATATTTCATGATACATCATGAAATGAACAATGAAATTTGGTAGTTGTTCAAATTGTTCTAGATAGATGAGAAAGACGGGAAACGGGATTTGAATGTATTTAGGTCATATTCTTGTCTTCTTTTTCTCCCTTCTTCAACCATATACTTCATCATGAGAAAGGGAAAGAAAATTCCATCTTTTTTGAATCTTTGCTTTTCTTCCTAATTAATAAATAAGAAAAGGAAGCACAATATTCATTCAGAAATATCAACAAGATTCCAATTGTAAAATGTTCCCACAGCTATCTCTACAATTAGATAGCATTTGATTCATGAGTTGAAACTTATATATGAATGCTATTTATCGTTTCTGTTCTAACACTCTCACACTATCTAATGCACAGCTTCTTAGGAGACGTCGGCACTCGAAAGAGTGGTGAATGCGATATGAAAGAACAGAGAAATGAGAAAGAAGAAGAAGATTGGACAGAGAAAAGGACATTTTCTGTGCTGCAGTTGCTACTATCGTTGCTGTTGATGATTGCAGTACTGCTGTCAAAACTACAGAGTGAGAGAACGAGGACATGAGAGAAAGGGAGAAAGACACAGAGAGTAAGTCGGTTCCAATAACTCTGCGCAATATCGACTGGGCTCAAAGAGTGTCAGGCTGTTTGGGCTCTGTCCGGGTCCCGGCTGTTGTTCAATTTCGGCTGGTTCAAGTGTCAGGACCTCTTCTTAGCAACAATTTTCTACGCAAACTTACTTTCAATATTAGCCAGCCACAACACAATGTTAACGTTTACTGAAAACAGCAGTAAACTCTAGTTGATTTTTTTTTTCAAAATCAGCAAAGGTTAAAAAATTCAGAAAGGTCCAAAGTAATATCATAGCATTTCGAAATTGTATAGAAATGCTGAAAATTTCAGAGATATTCTCATCTTATTTTTCTATGCTGGTGAAAAATTCATTTTCGTTCTGCTGTCATAAAACACAAAGCATTTGATATTATATTTGCCATATGCCTCATTCCTCATTTTGTAATGTTCAAAAAACAATTCATTGAAGAATTGATCATGCTCATGTACAACTTGGAAGAAAAAACATTCTTTTCTTTTCTATTCATCTCGCAGAATAAAACAATTAGTGATTTACAGTATGATTAATGGAATTGGAAAAATCATTGAAATGTGTTGTTCATGCTCTTATGATGATCACAACAATAACGCCCTGAATCATTGTAAATTTACATTCATCGATGGCGCAAAAAGAAATTTTTTTCTGAATTTGTCTTCCCGCCTTCTCTGTTTGACTTTTTCTATTCTCTTTTCAGCTTAATTTCATCTTTCTTAATCTCTTTTCATTCTGAACAATACTACTCTGATGCTCGATTGAAGTTTTTGTTTCGTAAGCATCTCTGCTTTATGAAATGTGTGAAATGCCTAGGAGCTACATGTATAGTATAATGATTCTATAAATTTCTATTTTTTCTCTATATTTTATATTTTCTTATTGGATCTGATATCATCTTTGCTGAAATTATAATATCATATCTAATTCAAGAAATCAATAGGAAGTTTCACAATTTCGTCTTCTCCATTGATCTCATTCATCATTTTATCTCTATGAATCTCTATCATCACCTTTCTGAAGAATGTTGAAATTGGAAAATTCTACTTTTACATGTTCTCTGGTCGTTAGGAACAGTTAAATTTAATCTGTTATCTAGCAAACTGCGTATTTCTCATCATTTGAGCCCAAATTTCACATTATTGTTTGAACAAACGCCGTGAAATAATCCGGTGAACAAACAAAGTGTTCAAATGTGAAAACTTTGTATCATTTTCGAGAAGTTGTTTCAAACATAGCTTGCATTACGTTCATTCCTCTTTTATAAGTATCATGATAGAGAAGATGAAAAGAGAAGACGCGTGATGTGATTGAAATACTATATTTATTTGCTTTCACTATCATTTCCATTATATACACACTCATAAGCTCACACATCTGTTTATGAAGATTCGCTCATATCACGAACAGTTCTGACTCTTTCTACTGTCTTTTTTAATCTTTGTGACTGTTAACACAAATATTTGAAATGATGGCTGTAAGGTTTAAAAAGTTTTCGTTTTTACTGTTATATGGGCGTTTGATTTATAACTTCAGTTAAACACTTTTTTTTGTTCAACTTAACTGAAGCAAAGTGTGGGATAAAGAATGATCAGGATGCGGGATATAAACGTTTCAATGACTGTTTGACAGAAATGAATAATAATTAGTTGTTATCGGCTTCTTTCGTTCTATGATTTCTATCTTCTTCTTTTTCTTCGCTGCTTTCTCTCATTCTCCGTCTCAAGATTCAAATTGGAACTTTTAGTCTGCAAAACGTCATTCACAATAGAGATTGTACTTTCAAACTAAGAATGCCTTGCAAGACTTTGATTCCATTTCTCTCACTCAATGTTACATTCAACATTCATTGTTTCAAAAGCCACTGTTCGATGATACCATCTTTACAATATGGTACTTCATTGTTCAAGTTGGGAATGATTCAACATATTTTAGTTTTTATGATATCAATCATCTAATTCTTTTTTGGGTTGATCCAAATGGAACTTTACAGTCCATCTATTGAAACATTTTCCTAATTTTCTCAACTGAGTTCAACCAATTACCATTCTATTCGGCCTGAGATATTCAAAACGATATCCTGCCACTGTTTTTTTTTTGCTTGAAGCTTGTGCGAAAGCCCATTTTCACTTATTTCATTTTCACTTATTTCTTTCTCTCGTTTTTGAACAATTTTGTAGAGATGAAAAAGAGCCGAAAGAGAAAACGAGGAACAAACCCTCCGCGCATATTTTTTTGTGACTCATCTCATTTTCGATTTTAAATTTTTTGTTTTTATTAAAAAACACTTTCATCCGATTTAAGAAAAAGGGATACCGTCTTCTCCACCCACGCATATTGTAAATGAATATTAATAATATCATTTGAAACAGAATGTCGCCGGCTAATGCATGATTTTTCTTTTCAGCTTTCTATTGTAATGTATCTGAAATGATCCTTTTTTTTTGTTCACCCACGCAATCAATCAAAAATTATTATCTGAAATTTGAAAGAATCTTTGAGAAATATCACTTTTCTCTGTTTTCCGAAAAGTTTCATTTTCTATAAAAAATAATGATGCAATGCTGCCACTTTTCACATATCTGTATGAAATTGTGTGTTAGCGTTTGATGTTGTCTCGTTTATTTTGTTTTCCCTATGATATTGGGAATACGAGCGTGAGAAAAATAGATCATTCTTCAGTTTTACTCTTACTATTGCCCTTCGTTGTCTCCCTCTTTTTTCACAGGCTTGCACTTTGGTTTCACTCTTATTTAATTTTGACTACTATTTCTGTACACGAATTAGACTAAAGCGAAGTGCTTCCGTCGAATGATGCATGCTCCGCCTCGTTCTCTGTTCGTCTTTCTTTTGCTTTCTTATTTCCTATTACTAGCCAAACAGACATGCATACACGCATGTATAAGTATACATCGCGACTTATTATACTTCAGAGGCTGCGTTAAAGCGATATTTTGCATTCATCTTATCTCAAGCTCTGAAATATAATCTTCTTAAGCGATCTTTCAGAGATTAGAACATAAAATCACCTTTTCACTGTCTATATATGATTTGAAGTTTTTGATGAAAGCAAACATCATAAAATATGCGATAGAGTTAGCACCAATAAATGACGAACTTAAGACACTCTGATGTTTTCGTATTTGTCACTTTAAAATGAACTAGAAGTTTGTATAACCGAAGATTGCAGGTAATGTCTGACAAGCGTGAATCGGATGAACAGTATGAAGATAACCTTCAAGACATGCAAACGGAACTCGGGTTCTCTAATATGACATTGGCACATTCAGGTACGCAACTGTAGATACTTTTATTAGAAAAAAGTGTGACGGTGTTTAAACCGTTGAACAAACATATATTCAATTAATTCGGTTTGTGAGCTATCAATCATATTTGACAGTCTGCTGTTTAAGTACGTTGTAACAGTGATACACTATTGAACAGTGCTTTTGATTCCTCTGATTAGCTGTTATCACGCTTTTCGTTAGATAACAAATCGTTTGCCACCTTGCCTTTCTAAACGAATGTCACCTATTAGGCAGTCTTACTCTTATTCTTTGTTGAAAAGAAAGAAAAATTATTTCAAACTTTTCTCTCTGTTACTTCCAGCGTCTTTTGATTGATAACAATTTTTCTGTAAAATTCTAACTTATCATGATGATCAATCATGCATTTGGTTTTCTGTTATAGTCAAGTGACCTTGTAAACAATAAGTGAATATCGATAGTCTGACAGAAACATTTTTCTCATTTTAAAAAATTGTTTATTAAAATTAGTTTTTTCTGGCATGGAAGAAGTTGTTGATCAGTTGCTACCTGTTGCACCAGATGGTGGATATGGTTGGGTAATTGTATTCGCCGCTTTCATGTCCAACTTAATTGTTGACGGAATTTGTAACGCTTTCGGCGAACTGAAAGGTGCATTCAAAGAACGATTTAAGGTTGTTTTTTTTTTTGCGACGTGAACACTCTTTTTTGTAGTCTAACGATGCTGTTACCGCACTCATTGGATCTCTTCTTATTGGAGTTTACTTACTTGTTGGTCAGAACGAAAGTCGAAACGGGTTTAACATATCGTTTTTTTAAGGTCCGTTAGTAGGAGGCCTCGTTAACAAATACGGCGCTCGAAAAACTGTTGTTTTGGGATCTTTCATAGGAGGTGCCGGACTTTTATTGTCTGCTGCTGCTCCAAACATCACTGTTTTCCTCATTCTTTACGGAATAGTTGGCGGAATCGGTTTTGGCATGATATATTTACCTGCTATAGTTATAGTGGGCTTTTACTTTGAAAGCAAAAGGTTATTAAGAGGAATAACGAATAAGTGCATGCTTGTTTCCAGAGCAGTTGCAACGGGTATAGCTGTAGCTGGTTCCGGAGTAGGAACTATACTCATACCTGTCTTATCAGAATATTGTTTGAAAGGTAAGTATCAATTAGAAAGTTTCATTCTTGCACCGAATTTTTTCTTCAGAGTTCGGATTAGTCAAAACGCTCTTCGTACTGGCGTCGTTGTTGTTTTCATGCGTTTTCTATGGCGTGCTCTACCGACCACTCACGTCCCCAGCTCAACCAGAGAGAGATGTTGAATTGAACTTGTTGAAAAATGAGGAGAAAGACTATGAGGTATAAAACGTTCGAGATGACACAAACTATTTTTGTTATCAGAGCAGAAAAGACGGAAGTAACCCAAACTCTCCCACTGGTGAAAATCAGGATGGGAGAAACAAGTACGTTGGTTTGAAATTTTTTTTTATTTCTTGCATGAGGGTTTCCTCAAATCAGTATTCTAATCAAAAATGTTTGCAGCATTCGATTAGGCGCCTTATCTTCATCTGCATTAAACACATCAAAGTCTAACCTTGATGGTAACTCAATGAGCCGTGTGTCAGCAAAAAACTTGGCACAATCAATGAATCTATTGAATCAAGTGCAAGGATCGAATATGAGTCTTGCAATGAGCGTATGACTATTAATGCAAGTCAGAGTTTTCTGTATTTGTTTTACAGGGTGTAGACGCGACTGAGTTTTCTCGTCCTTTAAACCGAACCGACATTTTTTACAGTGGATCAATTAAGAATTTGAAAGAATTCAAACAAGAGGGATCAAACCTTCAACAATACAGAGCTTCAGTTGTTTCCATCCCAAAAGCATCTATTGCAGCAAATCTTGGAAGTGGTACGCGATTAATGAATACGGGAAGTGCCTATTCCGAAATTTATTTTTAAGGAGATTTACATGAAGGAGCGAAGCTCGCTGAGTCTCATTTGTCAGGCTTGTGTCATATTGAAAAAGAAAACGAGTGAGAGGTTTCTCCAAGATAACGAACAAAATTGAACTCTTAAGCAAATGCAAATGTCTACCGCTAACTGTACGGAACGCTTTCAATGAGATGATTGATTTGGAAATGTTAAAAGATCCTATCATGATTTGCTTATGCTTATCAAACCTTCTGGGAATGATGGGATTTTACATTCCAATTCTTTTCATGAAAGATTTGGCATTAGCATCTGACGTTCCAGCGGATCTCACAAAATACCTCATTCCGTGTTTCGGGGTTACTAACACAATTGGTAAGTACACGTAGGAAACTGAGGCATTTGTTATAATTTGTAGGAAGGGTCGTTTTTGGATGGGTTGCTGACCGTGGTTACATGACTGCTTTGAATATTAATAACTTATCGCTATTGTTATGTGGAGTTCTAACCATAATCAGCACCTTCTTAACAGGTTTCGATCAATTGTTGGTTTACTGCGCTGTTTTTGGATTTATTATTTGTAAGCAAGAAGCTCTTGGTACGATGAGCTTTTCTTCATTTCAGCTGCATACATCAGTTTGACATCAATCGTTCTAACTGATCTGTTAGGATTAGAAAAGTTGACAAACTCGTTTGGTATATTAGTGGTCGCCAGAGGTGTTGCTTCATTAGCTGGTGCTCCATTTGCTGGTAATTGTTCAGTTCGAAGTTTTTCTCGAAACCATTCTATTCCAGGAGTGGTTTATGAAATGACAAACTCTTACCCCGCTGCGTTCATTTTCGCTGGAGTACTGATTATTTTATCCGGCCTCATTTCTTGCTTAGTTCCTTGTGTGTCGAAGACGAAGCAAAGCAAGGACGTTGTTAAAGGTTAGAAACTCTTTCTTACAATTTGGTGAAAAAATTTGAATTGTGAAGAAATAATATTGCAAACAAAAAAAAATTCAGGAAGAAAGCCTAAACATGATGATAGTTTGTCGGGAAAGCTATCTGTTGTTTCTGAATGTTCGGAAGAGACAGAACATCAGCGAACAATTCAAAGTTTACGGCAACATAATATGATTGACCGAGGTATAATAAGGTGTTGTGATAGTTAGCACGTGCGATTACTATGGTTTCTGAAACGACAGCATGAGTATTATTAACTAAACATTTTTGCTTTTATAGTTCTGAGTAAATATATATATAAGACAAATAAACAAATAAAGAGGTATCCAAAAAATCACAAATTCTTTGTTTTTACAGAATAATGCATTTCCAATGAAGTTGTTGGCTCGTCTTATGATTATCTACAGTAATACGCTTCTATAGAATAATTTCAATCAATTTTTTAATTTTTTTTCATGTCTGCTATCTAATATTAACTTAAAGTAATAAAGTCTGATTTTAAATGCGAAAGCTAGCATACTACAACCAAATGCAGTCACAAAATCATGTTCACACAAAGCCAACGGAGTTCGAACAAACATTTATAGAATAAAATGAAGCTAACTTATTGTTTTTTTCACAAATTTCTCGAACATCATTTATGTTATGAGTTCAAGTCAAGGCGAAGACTGTTGACGATTGAAATAATTTTCACGCAATTTGTTTGTACAAAATATGTTTCTTTATCCTTTATCCGATGGCTTCAAATACATTAATTTCTCTACATAACATATAGATTAAAATACTTGCATTGCTTATAAAGCCATTAGCTCGTAATTTGATTCATTCTCAGATAAAACCCAGATTGCTCATTAGAACGTTAAATAGAATCGAAAATAATTCTGATAAGAAGCTTACTCCAGTAGCTATTGTTGAAATGAGATTGATAAATTGAAAATTGAAGCCTTAAAAATCGTTTCTCGATAATCACCGTTATTGTTTTCTCATTGTTGTTTTTGTTAACAAAAAAGTCGTGTTCAGCTCACTTTGATGACGTTCTTTTTGTGCAACCTCTCCTTTTCCGAGGATAATAATTGTTATGCACATTGGGCTGCCGCTCCGAATTTTTTTCATAAAACTGGCTTCCTCATGTAAATTCAATCATTAATTAATGCATACATCCCATTCTCATGAACAATTTCTTATTCATTTTCTCTTAGCTTATTCGCCGAAACAACTTATTACGAAAATTTGAGGAAAACTGCAGGTCTTTTTCAAGACCTAGTATGAATTGAAAGGCAGTTCTGTCGAGCAAAGCAATCATCGTCGCAATTGTTCTCACTTCTCTTCCCCTTCATTGCATTAGGATATATGTGAATGCAGCAATTATCCGATTCTTTCACAATTTTTCTTGGGCAAGAGAATTTTCTTCTTAACATGTCTCTTACTTGTGAGAAACAGCACTAGAGAAAATAAATTTTTTTTTAGCAAACTGTTATATCGATATCAATGGTATGACTAATTGAGGATATATGCACATGCTAGCTCATGACTGGAACTAATATTTAAATTAATTCATGTTTATGAAAAGAGAATATGATAAGATGTATGGGTTGATATGATTGACATATGAAACTATTTTACATTCAACAGAAAATCTGTATTTCTCAAAGAAAACTTCGGAATCCCACTTTGAATTTTAAATGATTATTCTTATGAGTTTAAAATAGAAATTCATCGAGTGAGTAGCACTTTGTTAGCTTATCCACTCTTGTCATGAGCATGCCTCCGTAGCTTCTGAATCATTTGTTATTTCAAGCTTTCGTTTCTTCTCGATCTCATTATATAGACTATATAATTTTTTGTTCCTTCATCTTTTCATCGCATTCTCCTTACATTTATCATTATCCTTATTTTCCTCAATATTCTAATTTTCATTTTCTTTCCCTCCTCTCTTCATTTTTCGTTTCATAACGTCCTTCATCCGGATTTTTATTTAAATTATTTCTCTCCCAGCAATATATCTCGTAAGATTTTTCATAAATATTACTCACTTAACGAAGATATGCATGGATTGATATATAGAAGGTTTTTTTTATTTCTCTAGTCATTTTTCTGACATCTTTTTTATTTCATCCAAAAACATTCCATTTTTCTTAAGCAATGCTTGTATAAACTCACATTGCTGATTGACAATTACATTTATACGCTTTCTTCATCTCTATCTTCTTACTGCCTCAATTACATACGCTTTAGCAATTTCAATTATATTAGTTCCGCGAAAGAGTGCTTTTTGCACTCAATCTTGGGCCTCCTTCAATTTATTTTTGCCTACTTTCCGATATGCTGTTCATTTCAATTTTTGTCCCAGATGGATTCCACTTTTTTCGCCTTCAAGTCGATTCTCAATGTGTCATTTTGTTAAGTTATGCCCAATGAACAATCATGTGAGCCGTGATGATCTGACTTAGATCAGGACTAGTCAATACATATGTGGTAGAACTACAGTTGGTATTCCCATATAAAATTTGATACCAATCAGAAATCTGTTTTGATATCTCACTCATTTCTCAAAATAGATCTTCCAAGCATCTCGAAATGCTTCTGCTATTCTTTTCAACGTTCTGCAAGTGCGCTCTTTTACGAGCGCCTCCTCGTCTTATCTAGTTTCCTCACCAAATTGAACTCTAAAAATTCTGAAAAAGAAAAGAAAATGCTCTTCAAGCAACTTTCACTATGAGGCACTTGAGTCATTTTTTTTCTACTCGAAAACAACTGTGACCCTACCACATCACTCTAATTCATTATACGACTTTCTTTTCTGTTTGATATCACTGCTTCGCTTAGTCCACTCTTTTGTGCAATCCATTTGAGAGTCATAAGTTGCCTTTTGCATCTATTACATATTGGGATTCGAAACAGTGTGCTTCAACGCTCTCTTGTATTCATATTTCAGGCAAAAATTTCTTTCACGATTAGCCATGCGCAATAACATTATTGACCGAACATTTTTCATCCCTTCCTTAAAAGCTAGATGAAGTCCATACGGAAGGAAGTTGTCTGTTAAAGCTGTAATCATCGTAATTTATGTGATTTATCGAATGAAGAACTTCTTTTTCTGCATATTAACACATAGTAGATTCAATAATAAAGCGAAAAGCTTTCCAGCTCCATTAAGACTAGAAATAACTGAAATGCATTTTGTACTTGTTTCTAGCTTGATTTTCGCTATTTATGCTTTTAACAACAAGACAACTTTATTTTTCTCTCCTTTCTTTTTTTTTTCACTCTCTGTAATCAAAATCTTGCTTAATCTATTCCAACAGCTTTTAAAAATGTAATCATTTTCTATTGAAGTGATAGTCATCTTAATTTTCCACAGTGGATTTTTTTCTTCGACAAATTCCGACTATAATTTTTTTTTCAGCGCGAACATGAGCTTGCGCTAATGCAATCGTGCAAACTTGAAGCGAAAATTGGATGAACAACGACTCGAGAATGATCAATTTTGAAATTTCTTTAAACTTTACTCCAATTGCTCATAATATTTCGACCATGGATTACAACAGAATATCATATGGCACTCTAAAGCCCTGCTTGGCCATTCTAGATGTATTCATAGCGTTTTTTCTAGTGAGTATTCAATTTTGCTGATTAAGTTGATTCAAATGTTTTTAAGGTTATGCTGATTCTCTTGACAATAATCGGTAACGTTCTTATAGTTCTTTCAGTCGTTGTTTATAAAAGAATGAGAACGTTCACTAATTTGCTTCTAACATCTCTGGCCACAGCTGGTAGGATATATTTTATTGTTTCACAAAACGCAAAAATTATAGATCTCTTGGTTGGGTTAATTGTTATGCCTTTATCTCTTCTTGATTTGCTCTATGAACATCGTTGGCCTCTAGGTTAGCTTCATTTTTCTTTCATTTTCTGAAACTGTTTCACTTCTGAAACCTTGTAACTTATCAAGCTACAGGAAAACTCCTTTGTGGTGTTTGGGCTACATCAGACGTTCTTCTATGTACTGCAAGCATCTTGAATTTATGTGCAATTAGTTTAGATCGTTATATGGCTATAACATCTCCTCTTAAATATACGCGAACGAGGTACGAATAACTTAAGTGTAGAAGTTAGTAATTTATTTTAGATCAAGAGGGATGGCTGTAGGTCTTCTGTCCTCTGTTTGGATTCTTTCTTTCATAGTTTGCACCCCTCCATGGATTGTACCAGGGTGGAATATATTCGAACAAAGCAAACAAGTATGTTACTAATGATACATCCTTTATGCATATATGCAGCAATCGATGTCTAAAAATGTGAGTGAGGATTTCTCGGATAACTTCCAATGTGCTTACTCATTATCCGTTCCTTATCGAATTTATAGTGCATTAGGGAGCTTTTACATTCCTTTAGCAGTAAGCTATTAAATAAACTACAAGTTTCAATGTTTTCTATCTGCAGGTTATGTTGTCCGTTTATTTCAAAATCTTTCGAGTTGCTTCTGAACGTGAGAACTTGATGAGAAACTCTGTTGGTATTTGGAGGCTTAGTAAGCGATGTAAGAAAGGACAAAGTAACAATTATAACTATTTACGGTAGGGCGCAAATGATATTATTTTTTCTTAATAAGCCTTCAGAACCGCGAGTGCACCTCACGCGCATGTGCGCAACCGCCAACAAAGTTCTATTGGACAAGTGACTACAACATCAAAACCTTTTTCTTACAGGAGGTTTGATTGATTTCGCAAACTGTGTTTAATATTCTAGTGTCCAGTGCAACCGCTTATGAAGAAGCAACTGATAATGACAAATTCCAAATGTATGTAGAGCTGCATACCCAAAAAATTACCGTAGAAAATGAACCAGAGGTACTATAAAGAAAAAACAGATTTGATTTCTGCTCTTGAAGCAATCGAGATCCGAATGTACGACCAATTCGAACCAGAGTCGAGGGCTAAATCGTGAATATCATTCTCTGGCTAATATTGTACATGAAACAGAGCCGAAAAAAAGGAGGAATGTTAAGGATACATTAGTTACTGAAGAAATGATTATCAGAAAACTAGAAAAAACTGAAGATCTCGTTATGACATCAATAGATGAGTCTGTTAGAACTCGTTATCATCCTAACAACTTGCTTCAGAAGGTCTGAATGACTTAACCAGGATGATGTGCATATCATTACTTATAGGCATACGAGCATTATCAGATAAATGGTCCTGGAAAGACGACAAGAGGCTCCAAAGAAAAAATGGTGTACTTGAGAGAGAGAAAGGCTCTGAAAACAATTGGAATTGTTGTATTAGGTTATGAGAAATTAAAAAAAAAAAACTCGTTGGTTTTTCAGGTTTTATTGTATGCTGGATGCCATTCTTTGTATTGTATCTCATTGAAGTTTTCACACCTTCTATAAACGAATCTCGATGGTTCACAATAATTAATGAGGTGTTCTTATGGCTTGGATATTCAAACTCTGTAGGTCGATTAGAGATTTTTCTTCAAAAGTTTAACTTTTACAGGTCTTGAATCCAATAATTTATACTATGTATAATAGTGACTTTCGTCGATGTTTCCGCGATTTACTGTCATTCGGCTGCATGAATAATCATCGACGGACAATGAGTGTTAAGAAACTTCATCAACAGAGTACAATGTTCTGATTACACAGTAGTGCATTTATATTTGAAGTGTTTCAAAATGAATACGTGATATTGGGTTTTTTTAATATACATAATGGATTATCAAAACTAGTGTGTACAAAACTGATGTCAAAAGGCTTCTTTCATAAGTACAAACGGCTTTAAAGCAAGATCAACAGGAACAGTCACGTTATAAGCATGTAAATGCTCGAATATATCATTCAACTCATCGCATCCTGAATTATTCTACTTCTGTGAGCATATTCGGAACACTCACCAGTTCGTGCCACGTAACTATATGTATCATAACACTGTTCAACCACAATACGAGATCGGAACACAATTCTGTAACAGTCAAAATTCGATAAATCTCATTTAGAAAAAAAACCTTATCCAGGATGGAAGTCTTTTAGAGTTTATAGCTGCTGACAAAAATGCCTTCCACTGCGAATCTTTCGATCTTCGGAGCTTCGCATGCGTAGAAGCAATCTCTTCGATTGCAGTTAACAGATACTGAATTTAGAAAATGAAGTATGGTTTTTCCAGTCCCTGTTAGAACTTCTTTCGCTGTCGGTGATCTTCCTGATATACTATCCAGAGCGAAAGTCTGCGAGAGTTTAGGAACAGCGCCTAATCTATCATTCCCATTGTTTTGGTCATAGTAAAAGATGATCACATCCCATATGTGATCTAATTTCGTATTCCCTTGTTTGTTTCCTGGATCAGTTTTCTTATCAAGTTATTGTTTATAATAATAACCATTACGTAAACCATGACGATTGAAACAACCAAAAGAAGAAGGGGAAGAATGATAGAAGTTCACGTGTTTTCGCATTCCGTGTTCCAATAAAGCTTTGAGCGTCGGTGCTAAACGCTTACGCACTACGGTGACGATTTCTTCCTGGGAATGTTTAAATGCATTCTAAACGTAGAATATATTTAAGTCCAAAAATTACAAAAACTTCTTGATTGATTTCAATCGTTGGCTCTCCTTCACGATCCGTATTCTCAATCACGAGCAGCGTATACTTTTTCAATAATTTCTCATACTCTTTCACTGCTAATTCCAAATGTGCACGTTCGTCGCTGAAATTGTTTCCTGCCGACGTTAAATGAACTTTCTCACCCATAGTGATTGTAGACAGCATTATTTTTCAGCTGGTTTTTCTGAAACTTCTTACTTCCAAAAACTGAAATGGATTCGAAAAAAGATTTCTTTTCGCGAGCATAATTGTAATTATAGCTGTCAGCCTACGTCAGAAAGTTACACTCAATTCAAGCTATTAAGTCACCGTTTTAGTTTCTTTTTCTGAGGCTCGAACTACTTCATTCTGTAAAATGTTAACAAATCTCTCCAAATCCACAATTTGTACTTGTAGTTGCTCAACAAGTTCTTGCTTTTCTCGGAATGGATTCATGAACTGGGAAACAAAATGCTCTGTTGATACGAATTTATTACTGACCTCTCGGATTGCTTCATCTGCATGCATTTCAACCGAACTTGAATCGTTCAACTCAAAGCTAAGTTTCATCTTATCAGTTAGCTTTTCCAGTGCATATCTCTGTACATTGAAATATAAATTCATTTCCTCGTTTAAAACATACCTGTTTCTGAATTATAGCTTTGCTATTCAGCTTACCATCGTTTTCAGCCTTTCTCTCTAACTCTTCGAGCTTGTCGCGCATACTATTGATAAGGACGCTTTGTCTGAGTGAATAAGTTGAAAACCAGTTTCACATTTCCAGTATACTTTCGTAAAATTTCATCGTCGGCTTCTTTTAATGTTTTTTCAGAAACACCTTTGAATGCGTAATCATGTAGTTCTTTTAAAAGATCCTGAATTTCAAGAAATATTTTAAACTATAAAGATTGTGATTTTCTCGAATTCGTAAGTATCTATCGAAGACCAAAAAACGGTTTTCTGAATCATAACAAAAACCTACGTCTTTAGTTTCTCCATTGGAATTGACGATTTGCCTCAACCGAAACTGTATCTGAGCAAATTGAGAAGACAAAAGCAGAAGCGATTCGTTCAGTGTTTTATGCTCTTCTTGTAACTGCTCTATAGGGCTGAATAATTTTTCCGAGGTAAGAAAGCAGTTGTCATTATGTTACCAGTATAATGATACATTCTCCACTAATTTCAGATTGACAGTTTCAGTGCTATCTGAAATCATATAATGGATAATAAAACATATCAAATATTGCAAATCGATATACCTATTTCATTCAATCTTGTTGGTATTTTACCTTCCATCTGATAACTCAAACAACTGGTCAAATTATTTTAATAACGTGATGTTTCTTAAATGCTCTGTGCCCTGCTCTCTGGAATAGTAGTGCTTGGCAGCTTGAGAAGATCGATAATAACGTACGCAGAGCCTCTCTTGCATTTTCATTCCAACGACTGTGAATAAGGCTCAAAGAAATAGCGATTAACTTTTTATTCTTTCATAAGTATGAGAAAAAAGTTTGAATGTTTATAATTCTTCAAGATGAACAATAAGGTTAAGTTGATTCAAATTCATATTAGTCAGTTGTTTCTTGGAACCTTTCGAGCTCTCAACCCAGAGAGGTTACAAAGCATTATTTGATCCCATTTAGCAAGACATACAACCAAATCTTTTCTTAGACTTTTCATCCCCCAGAAACGGCGAGGACTTTCCTGAAGTTCATTCTGAGTTGAGTTTTACGTCATTATTAAATCCACCTGTGGTCTACACATATCCAGACATTGAGTTCCAATGTCAGCAATACCATTTGATTTGCAACATGCGGTATTATCATGTGTTTGAGCTGCGCAATGAACTATTGATGGCAGGTATTTATACAAGCGACAACGGGATGGTTGAATGGCATGCATCAGCTGAATATATGTTGTTTAAACAGTTCTATGTTGATGATGTACCACAACTCTGGATTCAATAGGGTTTGTTTCGTACGAACAGAGTCCTCTGCATTCAGGAGGTACAAATCTTTCACAGCAAGAAGAGAAAACCTGATAAGAATCAGAGTATGAGGAAGGAAAAAGTTTATCATCTTATTACCTGATCAGCAACTTTTCTTTCAATACAAGACTTCCACTTTGTATTTTCAGTTCCACAGTTCTTGAAAAAAAAAATTGATTTGAATCAAAAGATTACTATGAATTTTTTACTGTTGATGTAACTAACCTCAGGGTTGTCAAACTCCGGAGTAAGTTCTTGAGCTGAAAACCCGTTAAAAAAGAAGAATAATAAAAGCAGATACATTTTGTATGAGCAAGAAATAGTCTGAAAAGAAAGAATCTGTGATTAAGATGCAATTCCACAACGAAAAGGCAGGTTTGAGACTATCAGGCAACATACTGGAACAGGAAGACTGAAATGACTATCTTCACCCGATTCGCTCTTCTTTCTCTTTATTTATTCCTTTTGTCTGTTCATGCTATTTCGGAGACATACAACCAAAGATACAGAAAACGAGACACTTGTGTAGATTCTAATATAAACAGGATCTGAATTAAATTTGCAGTGCGAGTGAAACGACATGTACAATTAGATGATAATAGAACAGGAATTGAATGATCTCTTCATTATCACCGAAAACTTTTATCCAATCACAATTTACGAAGAAAAACCTTTTACAAATGATCTAGAAAATACTATTAATTCATCATGACTTCATGTTTCATCTTGTTCAATTAATTCGACAATAAATGAAGACTGGATCCGTGATGTATTTCTATTTATTGATTCAGGCATCCAAGTGAAAAAACTTGCATATTCTGGCCGCTTGTTGGATGCAACCATATTTTACGGTCTTTTTCACAAGCTATAGTCAATCGACTGTTTACGCCTCCTGGTGTTACAATCTGCGAATGATATGAACTTATGGTTTCTATCATGGAATAACCGTTTCAACGCCATTTATTGTAATAACAGTTGAACTAGAACTGCCTGGCTCTCTTACACTGCAAATAAACGTTGCCGTTTCAGGACAGTTACGCAATTCGGGATCAAAAAGAGAATTACCAAAGCTTGAGCTGTCCAGAATGTTCAGACTACAACACATATCTGGAAAGATAAAAGTTTGGTTACCTATATTCAGAGTACCGTGAAATGAGTCTTGAACTGGAACACAAGCGAACGTTACTGCGATTATCATCAATGATATTGCTACAATCATGTTCCGACGCCTTTGGAACTGAACTGTTCGCATTTATATACGAATAAGATATCGGTACTAACTTCGCAAAACAGTTTTTTCCTCTACAATACATTGAAGAAACGCTGATTTGTTTTTTTCGTTTGTTCTCAGGTCAAAGTTATTACGAAGAAACAGAGTCACATAACATGGAGAAATTTATTCCAGTTTCATAGCTTTTTATGATTCAATTAACAATATATGCTGTTCATTTTCCCACGCGAGCTGCATACATGAATGCCCGTTTTCCGACTCTGGCAAGAAAAAGTCTTTTCACATTTTGTGTAGATACCGATGACGCCAAAGATCTAAAGCAAAGAATTCTTTACTCGCAAATAATTTTCATGTGAATTGTTCATGGAAGGGAGAATTTCATAGTGACCTTCAGGTTAATGTGAAAATATCCGACTCAATGAATTATTTCCACAAGCGGAGGCATGACAAATTATCGCCAATGAAAAAATTTCATTCAATAAATAATACCTGATGTCATTTTCTCGTTTCCCTACTCTTGGATAAGGTACCAACAGAGTTGCATGAGGTACAGTTCTTACTATACGTTGATAAGAAAACTCTGAAACAAATTCTGTAAAACCAATGACTATTTTTCTCCATGTTTTTACCACATGCAATTACGCAGCTGCAGAGTAAAATAGAATACAAAAGAATTTGACGATTCATTTTTTCAACTCCTCAGAATTTGAGTGGGATTCTGAGTAATAATCGTGCAGTCAAAAAAAGAAAAACACACCAAGTTTTCCTCAACTTTTCAATATATTCCGCCACACTCCGCCTTCAGGTAATTTCCGCCTTATGGCTTTCATTATGAGTTGACTATATCTATTCCAAAGCTATATTTATCTGTTTTCGTCATTTAAAACTTGTGAATGAACTACACGAAACTTTCTGAATAGAAAAAAATATTCGAGTACAATTTGTAACACTCCCAACTAATAAACACGAAATAGTAATGACACTCATTCAATGATACGACTAGGAAAACATCTCATTTCAAGAAAGTCGAACATTCAAACAAGAAACAATGGAATAGTTCACAAAAACAAAAATATCAGGACATTGTTCATGAAAATAGAATAGAACAAAATTGGAGATCATAAACTGTTACTTACGACTTTACTGGAATTCCCAACATACTGATTTTGTTCATCATGAACACTGCGTGTTCATCTGTTCAAACAAAATGAACAATTTGTTCTTTGCGTTGCCTAACACCATATCAAGCAGTTCCATACCAGTTTAACTTGATCGCATGGCCTATATTTTTATGATTAAATAAAGAAGTATTCGGAATTCCATTATTAAATACTATGCGTATAGCCATTCTACTGCTCGTCCTCAGCTGTGATGGTGAGGTTGAATGTTTTTTTTTTATGACTAATGAATTTAAGCTGACAATTATTATGGTCTGCCCATAGGTTCGATACACAATGAAGAACTCGGACTTTTTGTTGACGTGTACGTAGCCAACCCACACACAATAGTGATGGTTGGTAACAAAGAAAATATTGCGAAACATAGTACCGATTTTTTTTTCAAAACCAATCAATCTTCTAAATATGCTCTCAGATTTCAAAGACTTATCAATTATGATTTGTCACAATAACTTCACACTATTAGAAAAATACAACATCTCTAAAAACTCATTTGAAAAAAATGACAACATCTGCACTAATTTAATTCAATCCGATTTTTCTCACTCCAAACGATGGAAAAGGTTATTAATTGGGAAAATCCAAACCCGTTCCCCAACATATTTCAGAGAACACTTTAAAAATTCTGATCTTATGATAAATTTATTGAAAAACATATCTTGGAACAATGTGGAGGATTCTGTTTCACTGTCCATGAAGAACGATAATGACAGTTTGGTTATCAAGAGCAGTTTGCAGTTTGAACTACAACAACATAAAACTAGTTCGTCGAAGTTGAGATGTGAGTTACTGATGGAAACTTTTTAATTATCTATTCATAGCTGTGAAATACAGGATCAAACGAATTAACAAAAATGGGTAAAACAAATGACCTTGTGCTTTATATACGATATGAGTTTCAGAATATCCAAAAATGCAGAGAACGAAACTGATGTAGAGGTTTTCATAGAGGTTGATAGCTAATCTATATTGATCAGGATGAAAAAAGAGAAGCTGTTTTGAGAAACGATACAGGAAAACGCATAGCACGTGAGTAAACTCTCGGCAGATCTGACCTTTTTGAAGATTCTTCCTCCATACTTATAAGCCCAATTCAAGAAGAAATAATCATCGTCTTTAACTCACAGGGAACACTCCTACAAGATTATTCATGGTTGGGTGTTTGGCTTCATGAAGCTCAAGTGGGTAGTTCATCAAAAAAAGCTTCAACAATAATTATTCACAGAGATTCTATCCTGTTTTGTCAGTAGAAAATATAGAACCTCCGAGAGAAGAGAACATTGGATATTTCACGAAAACAAATGGATTCACTGCGTCTGTGGTGATACTAAATTGTAATACAATTTTAATCCAAAATATCGAGATGAGAAAAGAGAAACGTAATAATAATGCCGACGAAGGAAACAAAATCGGAAAATTTTACAGAGATTTCTTTCTTCGCTGGAATTGGAGCTCCAATAGCTAGATTACATGATGACTTTCGTTGTTCAGTTTTAGGATATACGGGGTATATCGATCCTTATGACTATTTTTTAATTTCAGCTTTTGTTTATAGACCTGTCCATGGAGATGCAGCAGAAGGCTCAGACTTATTGATTCTTTTACCTGAAGGATTGCGCACTTTTGACATAGATTTTCTTCATGTATACGAACATACTACTAGAACTTTTGTTGCGCAAGTTAATATACCCAATGTTCTTGTACCCCCTTGTGATTAATTGATCTCCTAATGCTTAGCAGAATAAAACTTTTATTCATATGACAGACATTCACACAAAAAGGCAAACCAACAATGTTATTCAGAAGCTTTTTAACCATTTTTATTTTCCTCCTGGAATGAAGTGGAAATTGTCACCCCCTTGAGGAGAAGCCATATATTCCGCTAGAGAAAGTCCCATTGAAGCTGCAAGTTTTAATTATATTTCAGCTTAAAACATACTTATCTTACGACTACGCTTAGCCTTCAGCATGACCATGCGGTATACTCTTGACAGTACTGGCTCTAATGAATCTTGATCTGACTGAAACAAAAATAAGTCTGCGACGAAAAACTGTGAACATTACGTGAGTGAACGCATGAACCATTCCGTTCACCAAAAGCAAACTCAAAACTATCCATTTGAGCATGACTGAGAATGAGTGATACCAGGCTGAAGAAAACGAGCTGAACTTCTCGGTAAAAATATTTCATTATATACTAACCTCCTCCCACGTGCATTTATCTCAACATCTGGGCTCATTGTTATATTGTAAAAAGATAGCTTTTTCGAGAATTATGAATTGCAATCGACTAATCAGATTATATTCCCACGCTTCGTTTCTCTGATGATTTAACTATTCAGTTCAGTTCCGTTGTAAATATGCATTCCTAAATGTGGGAATATGAACAAACAAATTCAGGAAAGCATTAACTTTCTATAGCTGTGTATCTGTGGCATGCATACATCTTCAATCTGATGGTTTAGGCTGAGCCAGAACGAACGTCTGAGCCATCTGCAGAATCTGATCTTTTAAAAGATTTGTTAATTATGTTTGGAACCGTAAGTCATAAGAATGGTTTGCAACATTTCACTTTTCTAATGTTAATAAAGTGGAATAGCAATAGAAAAATTCCACAGTTTTTCAACGATTGGAGCTCATCAAGAAGTTACCAGGTTGTTCTCATTCGAATAAATCCTCTATGATTAGCTCTCTACATCACTTTTTGTTTTGGCTTAGGCTTAGGCTTAGGCTTAGGCTTAGGCTTAGGCTTAGGCTTAGGCTTAGCTAGGCTTAGGCTTAGGCTAGGCTTAGGCTTAGGCTTAGGCTTAGGCTTAGGCTTAGGCTTAGGCTTAGGCTTAGGCTTAGGCTTAGGCTTAGGCTTAGGCTTAGGCTTAGGCTTAGGCTTAGGCTTAGGCTTAGGCTTAGGCTTAGGCTTAGGCTTAGGCTTAGGCTTAGGCTTAGGCTTAGGCTTAGGCTTAGGCTTAGGCTTAGGCTTAGGCTTAGGCTTAGGCTTAGGCTTAGGCTTAGGCTTAGGCTTAGGCTTAGGCTTAGGCTTAGGCTTAGGCTTAGGCTTAGGCTTAGGCTTAGGCTTAGGCTTAGGCTTAGGCCTTAGGCTTAGGCTTAGGCACTTAGGCTTAGGCGCTTAGGCTTAGGCTTAGGCTTAGGCTTAGCAGGCTTAGGCTTAGGCTTAGCTAGGCTTAGGCTTAGCTTAGGCTTAGGCTTAGGCTTAGGCTTAGGCTTAGGCTTAGGCTTAGGCTTAGGCTTAGGCTTAGGCTTAGGCTTAGGCTTAGGCTTAGGCTTAGGCTTAGGCTTAGGCTTAGGCTTAGGCTTAGGCTTAGGCTTAGGCTTAGGCTTAGGCTTAGGCTTAGGCTTAGGCTTAGGCTTAGGCTTAGGCTTAGGCTTAGGCTTAGGCTTAGGCTTAGGCTTAGGCTTAGGCTTAGGCTTAGGCTTAGGCTTAGGCTTAGGCTTAGGCTTAGGCTTAGGCTTAGGCTTAGGCTTAGGCTTAGGCTTAGGCTTAGGCTTAGGCTTAGGCTTAGGCTTAGGCTTAGGCTTAGGCTTAGGCTTAGGCTTAGGCTTAGGCTTAGGCTTAGGCTTAGGCTTAGGCTTAGGCTTAGGCTTAGGCTTAGGCTTAGGCTTAGGCTTAAGGCTTAGGCTTAGGCTTAGGCTTAGGCTTAGGCTTAGGCTTAGGCTTAGGCTTAGGCTTAGGCTTAGGCTTAGGCTTAGGCTTAGGCTTAGGCTTAGGCTTAGGCTTAGGCTTAGGCTTAGGCTTAGGCTTAGGCTTAGGCTTAGGCTTAGGCTTAGGCTTAGGCTTAGGCTTAGGCTTAGGCTTAGGCTTAGGCTTAGGCTTAGGCTTAGGCTTAGGCTTAGGCTTAGGCTTAGGCTTAGGCTTAGGCTTAGGCTTAGGCTTAGGCTTAGGCTTAGGCTTAGGCTTAGGCTTAGGCTTAGGCTTAGGCTTAGGCTTAGGCTTAGGCTTAGGCTTAGGCTTAGGCTTAGGCTTAGGCTTAGGCTTAGGCTTAGCTTTAGCTTAAGGCTTAGGCTTAGGCTTAGGCTTAAGGCTTAGGCTTAGGCTTAGCTTAGGCTTAGGCTTAGGCTTAGGCTTAGGCTTAGGCTTAGGCTTAGGCTT